>CAKAKQ010034214.1:730-12560 GCA_916700675.1 Helicolenus avius
GGCAAAAATTCGCTGTTTTCCAACTCTTCTATGATAGTAATTTGAAGTGAATACCTTTGAGTTTTGTACTGTTAATTTGACAAAACATTACATTTTAAGTAGGGCTGCAACTAACTGTAACACTCATTATTGATTCATTTGCAGACCATTTTCTTGATTATCATGGACTACATGGGCTGCGCTGCATGCCCCCACCTGTGCTGCCTGCTCTCTCTCTTGCCCCCCAATTATGGAGTTATGGCAGTTATGGAAGCCCCCCCCCCTTCCACAACTGCATGGACTAGATGCACCTTATTTTATTGTATTTTACCATGCACTTTAACCTTGACTGCATAATTGCACTTTGAACTGCATTTGTTTGATGATATTGCACATGCGGACTGATTATACTTTTTATTATGTAGTTAATTATTTATTATAATCATTGTCATTTACATTGTTTTAGATTGTCTACTTACTTTTACTGCCCTTTATGACAGTTTGCACATACAACACTGGTCACTAACCTCATAGCTGTCTTTATATAGTACCCTATATTTATAGATTGTCTTTTAATGCATCATGTATGTGATGGGGAGGTGCAAACACAATTTTCGTTGTACCTGTACAATGACAATAAAGGACATATAATCTACTTTAGGCTATAAAATATCAGGAAATAGTGAAAAAGGCAGATCACATTTTCCCACAATCCTTGTTGGCATCATCCATTGTATTGTTTTGTCCAACCAACAGTCCAAAACCGCCCAAATATTCAGTTTATAATTATATAAAACAGAAAACCAGTAAATGCTCATATTAAAGAAGCTGCACCCAGAGAATGTTTGACATTTATGCTTAAGAAATGGCTTAAACAATTAATCTATAATCAAAATAGTTTAAATAGATTAACCTTCTTTCGGTACATTAATCAACTAATCGAATAATTATTGCAGTTCTAATTTTAAGACATCTCGATGGGCTCTGAGAACTACAATATTTGGTATTTTTGCTATTTGTTTACATTTTATAGACCTAACAATTAATTAAGAAAGTAATCTGTAGATTAATCAATGATAATTAATGAATTAAGTCCGTAAAAAACGCCATCAAATAGTATAAAATATGACTACAACAAACTGAAAAATAATCCCATTTGAAAAACTGGAATTAGTGATTAAATGACAAAAAATTAATCTTAAAATCGATTAGTCGTTTTAACTTTAAAACAATAATTTGCCAGTTGAATGACAAAATATGGCCGAAGTTGCTAGTATTTGAGGCAGACATTTGTAGCCAATAATTACAAATCATATAAGCCACTGAATTCAAATGGAGCAATGACAAAAACAAGTATTTGTTTGACCTGGCAGCACCATCTGAATCAAGTACAACAGAATATTATCAGATTTTGGCGGCAGTTGGCAAGAACCGGACACTTTGGCAGCGTACTGGTCTTTTGAGAGTTCTTTTCAATTCCAAATATCAATTTGGCAGGTAAAATAGTAAAAGGAGCTGGTCTTTGGGGTTGCATTTCAAGCCATGTCTCACATCTCTTTCTTCCCTTTCCAGATTCTGTACTGTAGCTACCACAAAAACAGAAAAAAATCTTCACTAACCCACCTGAAACCAACTGATGTAGCCAACTGCTTTGTTATTTACAAATAGTGATTCAGGTTCTATTAACCCATATGTGGTGTAAAGGAAACATCTGCAACAAAAAAGTAGAACATCTCCACTTGGGAGACAAAATCCTTAATATACAACATGTCACCACAATACTAACCTAACACGACCCATGAGGAGGGAAGCTAAGATGGTGTTTCATTTTGTATTCACTTAGGAGCATCATTGAAATTAAAGAGTGCTGGCTTCCCAACTCCCTATTCAGCAGAAAACCAAAATCATATTTCTTCCAAAGAGGGAACTGAGGCAATATTGTGGGGTGTTCAATTCTCTGACTAAGAGAATAGATTTTGTGCTGTAGTATGGTTTAGGGGTGAGGCAGAACCTTATTCAATTTTGACCGCTCTGGGACTAGAGTAGCTAAAAATAGCTCTCATTAATTCTGCCGTTGTGATGCTGCAACAGAGTGATTTAAGGGAAACTTGCAGCATGAACACAGGAGAACGTTTAATAACCTCTTGTTATATTAAATGCCATGGACTGACTGGAACAAATGATGCGATACAGCATAGAAAATACATTCACTTTCTCTCTAGTGCCCATTTGTTGGATCTGTCTGTAAGGCCTGAGGAAAACAGAGAGAGGTAGATCATTTTCACAGAGCCTTTACAGTGCCAGTGCAATGAAAATGTGGCTATACAAATAATTATTACAATAGAGGATGCTTAATGTTGATGCTGGGATACTCATGTTACATAGAGTGGTACAAAAATTCCTTTTTAGTACTGAATTTTGCTGATTAGCTAAAAAAAAATTAATGAAAATTACTAGGGCTGCAACTAATGATTATTTTCATTATCTTCATTATCTGTCATTATTGTCTCGATTAATCGCTTTGTTGTTTTCATTGTAAATGTCAGAAAATGGTTGTATAATGTCAATCAGCCTTTCCCAAAGCCCAAGATGACGTCCTCAATGTCTTTTGTCCACAACTCAAAGATATTCAGTTTACTGTCATAGAGGAGTAAAGAAACCAGAAAATATTCACATTTAAGAAGCTGTAATCACAGAAAAAATACTCAAACAGATTAATCATTATCAAAATACTTGGCGATTAATTTAATAGTTGACAACTAATCGATCTATCATTGCAGCTCTAAAAATGTGACAATGGTATGATACATTTCTTCCATTAAAGGATGTAGAAAACCACATCTCGTGTTATTTTGAATTTCTCTATTTCTAGTATCAGTTTGAGATAAGACACTACTTTATCTAGATCCTTATTTGGGACCCAAATGAGCTCCCACAGTCCAACTACAGATCCCCACATGATAAGAGCAGCAATAAAACCAAATGAGGCCCCAGCAGGGAAAGAAACATCTCTCATTTGCTCCAAAGTTCTGAGTAGTCACAACCATACGGCCATTAAATCAAACCAAGAATGACACTGACACAAAGACTAGAATGCCAGCAATGAACAAATTGCTAGAACGAGGATACTTTCGGGACCACTGTGCAAGTTGCACTGCGGCCAAAGACGGAAAACAACAACAGGATTACACTCCGCTGTGGCTTCTGGCAGTGAAGCAGCAAACAAGTAGAATAAGATGATTGATCACTTCAGAAATTGAAAACGATGTGCTGGGGAGTGCTGACAACTGCTAAAACTCCCCTGCCTCGGAGAACATATTCAAATGCTAATGAGGGCCCATGCCTTAGCACCAGTCGGGGGGGTCCCCTGAGAGATAAGTGACACTCTGCACATACAACATGGTTAGACGCTGTACTGTGGATCTCTAATGTAGGGGAGATAGCGGGAGAGATGCTGCAATGCACGAGTGATAAGAAGGTTAACAGATGAAACCTATTAACTCTGACATAAAACTTAATTGCCAACCATTACGCCATGAAATACACACACTTGCATTATTTAAAGGCTACAGTAAAACAGACTTCTACCTCGTTCCGTTCATCTTTTTGATTTGTTGTTCAGATAAAACTGGATGCATACAAGATCAGAGGTACTTACATCAGTTCATCCTACAGAGAACACAAACAAAAGCGTCTCCAGCCTCCAGCTACTCCTCAGTAAATCCAGCAGGAGATTCCTGCAGACGCACATCAGCAGCCTCAGTGCATAACCGCACCAATCAGTGCTAGGAGGGACTTTACCCCCACCTTCCTTTCCTCGCTCTTTTCTTGGCTCTGGAACAACTGAAATTACGATCACAGGTGAGGGGGTAAGAAACACACCCCGCAGCTACACCCTAATGCTTTCTCTGCCCCGCAAAGGTCTGCGTCCTCTCCCAACATCTTTCTTTAAAATTTAGCCCTTGCTCCAACTCTCTCCTCAACACGCTCATGGGATCGAAGCAAATCCCCTCTGGCTTGGCAGCGATCTGTGTGGGATCTGCAGTTCCGCTACAGCATGGGACTCCTCTGTACTAGCGAACATCCATCCGCAGTGTAAACTGCTGTATCGGACTTAACCCCTGAGGTGCCGGGTTGAGCCAGAGCAGAATTCATCAATTCTCTTTGCATGTGGAGCATTATTACGCCGTTCCTCCCCAGGTGTGCTGCATTGCATGCTTAAATTATGCTCAGCATGTCAGTGACATCCCATCAAGGATTACTAACCGTCAAACTGACAGTTAATAATAAACATAAGGACATTATACTTCATTTTTTATATACTGCAGCTGAAGACAACACAAACACCATTAAATCTCACCTCCAACACAAACTAAGATTAACAGGTTGCTACTAAAGCAGATCAAACCAAACTTAACATAAACAAAGGGAAATCTGAGAGGTGGAGGCAGAATGAGAGGAAAGCAAAGACTTGTGTAACATCCCACATACAATGAAGTAGGAAATTCTGACATCTGTAGGGGAAAGCGATATGTTTAACAGCCAGTTATTATAGATCTCGTGATTCAATTTTCATTTTGTGGGACAGCTTAAATGTTAGCAGCCTAACTACTAGTTATTTTATTTGCACATCTTTCAATAAGTTCAACTAGTTCTTGAGAAAATGAACTCAACAACCTGCACCTAATACTCCCCCCAGGAAAAGTTATTATTAAACAGACCACAGCCCAAGTTATAATGGTGTTTACAGAGTGCAAACTAAAATGGCTTTATCAAGAAAAATAGCTTACTGCAGTGCAGTTTGCAACAAAACACTAGCAAAACTAAGAACATTGTTCTATCCTGTGGAAAACATCTTCTGTATCCAATCAAGCAGCATTTGGAGGACAACTTGTCAGATATGATTATATTTATTTTAGTAGTTGAATCATTTTACCCCATTACTGTTAAGATGTCTGTGTTTTTCTATAGAGTGGCATACTGCATGGCTGCACAAACATGTGAATTCCTCCTAAGGCAACTTCAAGCATCTGCAGTATGTGCCAACCACATGCATACTGAGGCATTCCTTGTTTATGAAGGACTGATTTTTCAACAGGAAATACATGGTAAACAGGGTTGTTATTAAAGGCTGGGGCTATCCTTCTCTTTACAATGTAACTTTTGTTCCAGGTCACGTTGAGAAGTGAGAGGATAACACAACGACACTATATCAGACAAATGTAGCAACAGATTTCTCTGTGCACTTCATCCTGATGCATGACACGATCAGAAGGTTAGTTTAACATTAAACTATAAACCATGTACTCAACCTCATGCACTTAAACATCCCATACTGCCTGTGACAGACTGATTGTTCCTCATCAAATTCCTGTCATTTATTGAAACGGTTATTAAACATATCACTTTATGTAAGGGCATGATTTACATACCCATGCTGTCTACGTCCTGTTCTCTGTGAGCAGGAGGAAAACCAACAGTGACCACTATGCATCCAGATAAAATAGATGGGTGATTCAGCTGTATTTGCAGCTGTCGAAGCTTCGACCGTTGACATGGTATTCTACCTCCAAATCACTATTCAAATGCTTTTTTTAAATTTTGTATATACAAGTACATAATAATAATGTATGAATCTCAAAATAGCCCAGGAAATAAGGAATAATCCCACAACATTATTCATATTCAACAGGAATTATTATTAGTTATTCTCAAACGGATATCACTGTTTGTTGTGTGTAAAGGTGCGCGTGTGTACAGTAGTGTGGCAGCGGCACTGTCTCAGGCACTGAAACTTTACATGTACGAAATGCATCTCAGTGAAAATATACAACAAATACACAAAATGCAATAACAGGAAGGAAGTTAAAAAGAAAAAAAAACTACCCCAAATCAAACCATCCCGGTATGCCAACCTGTGATACTGTGACATCACAATTTGACAAAAAGAAGCATCCAAGGTTAAACAGAATTCGACACACATTTTTACAAATATTTAGCCCAGATCTCATCATGTAGGTAGAACATGGATCGAACACCAAACCAAGGCCATGTGGGTCATGACATCCCACTTATCAGTCAGGATAATGATGGCGTTGGACAAGCCTGAGAGACACCCTGTCATCGTTGGCAAAGGAAACAAGTTAAATTTACATCCCTGAGAGCCCGAGAGTGGTGACAGATTCCACACATAGCTTGATCTCTCCACCACCTTTTGCCTTCCAGCCTCCAAATTAATTATTTCTACATCAACCAAAAGAGGCACGTAGGGAACCCAAGCTGCGAAATGCTTCAAGTCAGCAGTTCAGCCACTACTACGTCTTCTTTTTCAATACTACGTTCATGTCTACAGAATGCAAAGGTCTGATTACACACAGGAATCGTGATTCAGACCATTCATTCAAGCTTTATAGCTATTCTACTGTCTTATACTCATTTTAATGTTAATCATGTCAACATGACAAATGGACATAAAACATTGAATAAAATGTCTTTAACACACAGATACCTAATAAAACCTTTCAAAAGCTATACTCAATGCCGCAGTACTTTTAACCACAAATGATTGGGTTTAAATTTCCAAAGTGGAGGAAGCCAGCAGGCAAACCTTATTTGATGTGCTAAATACTGAGGATGACTGTCAACACTGTAATTAACAAGTGTTCTTCAGATTAAATGTGTGTTTAGACAGTGTGATAATTAGCCAATTACACAATTAGCTGTCATAATATTGATTCTTACATGAGTTGTGTATTTCCTGTCCAACAGTGTAGACCTGCTACACGTTCCTCAGATGAGACAAGACACATATTGTATTGCTGGTTGTCATAACACATTTTACAATCCAAGTCCTGTTGTGTGGAAAACAGCAAAAATTACTTGAAATCCAGTATGAGTGATCAGGCTGAGTTGTATTATTTTAAATGCTAATCATATTTTATCCCTCTAACTAATGCATTTTGAATATTAAATCTGCAATAACTGACTTTTTGGCCAGAAGTTGTAAACACAACATTGATATATCACCAGCTTTTAAGTTAATATGAAGAACTTGTTAGGAAACAGTTCTTTATTTACATATCCAGCCGTTAAGGAGCAACATTATCATTCACTTGGAGTTGGGTTTCTGTCCACCTGGTGAATATAAGTCCAATATTCACTCTCTTTTAGATTTGTTTTTGGTCTCTACCAACTTCTGAGGTAAATATCTGACTCCTTAGCTGCTAAATGCTCCACTATGTTCACTAGCTAGACGCTAACTTTGTGTGTTTACTGTTTGGTGCTGAGCAGGTAGTGTAAAGTGGGACTTTTTCGTTGAAAACAGCTGTCTGCTGCAACTGAAAAGATTTATTTTTTATTCATAAAAATATTGATAATAGCCACTTTAAGTAAAAAATACCACATTCCTTTTTTTCTTAAGAAAAGTATGCAAGTTATACAATACAAATTAAAACAAAAAAATATTTTAAGAATCTGATTTGAGTTTTGGATTTCCACAGAATTTTCCATAAAACAATTACAGCTGCAACGGTTAATCAATTAATTGTCAATTATTAAATGAATGCCAACTACTTTGATAATTGATAAAAACAAGACATTTGAGGACGTCACTTTGGGCTTTGGGACATACTGATCGCCATTTTTCACCATTTACTGACATTTTATTGACCAAATAATTAATCGACTAATCGAGAAAATAATCAACAGCTTAATCGACAATGAAAATAATCGTTAGTTGCAGCCCATAAAACAATGTACATCTTTAAAAAGAAATTCAATTCAACCTTAGCTACTTGCTCTCCGGGATAGTGTCTCAGTGTGAGCAGAGTCTATTTTCAGGCTCCACAGCTGGAGTCAGTGATCATAACCAGAGCCCGAGTGTGTCCTGAACACACGGACCAGGAAATCAGCCCCTGAACTCAATCAGCCCTGTGGAAGTTATCAGTGCCCCACACAGAGCACATAAGAGGGCAGGAATGTGCTGATAAGCTGAGCCACTGACCTGCACCCCGCCTCCTCTCCGTCACACTGATGGAAATGAGGACAACGGAGCCAATGAAAAACCGTAATGATAAGGGATGTTTCTGCACTATAAGAAAAAGGAGGTTCGCGTTGAAATGTGATTGATGAGGGATTTTGAGAGCCTCTCCATCCTGATAATTCCACACCCCTTTCAAATAGGGATTTACGATGGACTTGATTTATATAAGCAAGCTTCTGTATAACTGGAGCTATAAACATAACGTAAACGTGCCATTTGTTCACACCGAGAAATACTGTTCGATGGGGACAAGGACTTCAATGTCATATTTTTAAGAGGTGTTTGCTAGGAAGTCTTAGGTTGGCCATGTATCAGAGCAATGACCTTTCAATGTTCACAGCATCCATCAATCAACTTCCCAACAACACCACCATCTCCAAAAAGTAGCTTAAAAATGAGGTAGTATAAAATATTTAAGGAGCCAAAGAAGATAGATAGATGCCAACTATTTATGCCTGACCCTCAAAATGTCATTGACAAAGCCTATTAGTATGTGTAGTACAATCTACTTTGCATTATATTTTGTCCATGGATACAGCTAGTTGTGAAGGTCGACAAAAACAGACAACACAAAATCATGATTACAGCATATGATCTATACATGCTGAGATGTGACTTTTATGTTAGCATTTAAAAAACCTCTCTATTGGCCTCAGCTGCATTGTAATTCATCTTGTGCCAAAAAAGCATGCAGAGTAACATCTGAGTGGACATAAAGAGGGGGACGGGATTAAACTGGGCTGCAATGCAGAACAGAAAATCCTCCTAAATTGAAAAAAAAAAAAGGATTAAATCTATTAGCTCAAACAGGGCAAAACAATGAGTGTCAAAAGTCCATCTCAGTCTGAAGTCACACCTCTCAGTGGATGAAAATATCACAATGATACTAATTATACAAAATAACCCATGGTGTAAGCAGAGGTATAATACTCCAGGATAGCACAGGCTAACTCATTAAATCATTTTCCTTGTTATTCTAGTGGCACCTCGAGGCTATCGCTAACACTGAAACACGTGCCATCTTCACAGTCTCCCACCATTTTTTTGGCATTGTTTTCCAGCACCCTCTCTCTACACAGTTAGACCATTAATCTCTTCAAAGATGTACCTGAGGACATCTACTTTAATCTCTTTTATAGTCATAAAATAAGCCCCATGCACACCAAAGGTTTAAAAATATAGTGTCAACACATTATATGCAGTCTCATCAGTACTTCTGTTGTCAAGTACGTATGTTTTAACCAGCAAGGAATAAGCCCCTTATTCCACACAGTTTCTATAAATACACAAGACTACAAAACCACAGTCAAATTTAACCTAAGTAGGCAAAATATACAGATAAATTTGCCCTTCCAAAACCACGATGACTCAGATGACTGCTGCTCCCATGACAGCTTAGGTCAACATGATTTACAGGCCAACATGTATGGCCGCCCTTGAGCAGCTGGATATTCTCTTCGTCTCAAGCGACATGCTTGCCAGAAACATCCCTGCACAACAGTGCCATCTGAATTACTTAAAAAAAACAAAAAAAAAACAGTTTAATCGTGCAATGAAACATCTAATGGCTGCCACAAATATAATCTGTATTGTGCCTCCCCCACTTCATTTGACAAATCTGTTGCCCTGCCCAGCTGCCATTTCATATAGCCATTACTATCATGAGGCCAGTGATGATGAGTCATATTTAAGTCATAGTCCCAAGCTCTTACAGAGTCCAATACGGAGATGTGCAGTAATGAATGATCATACTTCCACAGAAAGATATACCAATTATACGTTGTATTGTACTTATGTTATATTTAGAGAAGACATATAATGTTACTGTATGCTTTAAACAGTCTTTTGGGAGCTTAATTTAAGTTCAAAACCTGTTATCCATTCTAGACAAATTAGATACAACTAAATTCAATGACAGGACCAACCGATCTACCTCCATTCACAAAGCAAGTGAATACAAGCCAAAAGTAGATAATGACAACATTCTAAGGTCACATAAATGGCTTCAGTTTAAAGTGCCTTCTATCAGTACAGAAGCTGGTAAAAACAAGCCTGTTCCACTACGGTCCTTGGTCCTGGAATGATTTGCAGGCCAAGCTTAAACTCGAGACCCTTGTCTCTTCAAATGATTTTAAACATAGAATAAAGGAAGTGGTCACTGCAAGCTGCAGTTGTTTCAATTAAATAGCAAACACATGACCAACATGCTGCATTGTTAATGCACTGTATAATGATGATTTTGTCATATCTATTGTTGCTGTTGTGATTCAATGTTGTCTTTTTATGTGTTGGATGCTGCTATTTGACCCTGTCTTGGCTATAGGTCTCACTTGTAAAAGAGGTTTTAATCTCAATGTGACTTCCTAGTTAAATAAAGGTTATATATTTACATACAATATGTAATGTAAACCAAGGTTGTGAGATATGTTGGCAAACCAGGCAGAGAGGCCTTCATTGTTTATTTCCCACAGCAGTCAAATGAATCACTAATTACTTATCTTGATGCTGCTGGGTAGCTACTTATTATGTATTCATATTATTTCTTTATATTAATCTTGTCTCTGGGTAGAGGCTTCAGATAAGCCCAGTGGGTTTTTTAGACTCTTCCTGCACTGTATATCATTCATTTATTTAATTTTTTTGTTATGTTGTATAGTCTTAAATTGTGCAAAACAAATAAACAAACAAATCTCTTAAGGAGCTTTTATACTAGGAATAGTTTACAACAAATGTAAACTGACAAAACCAAATAACAATCTACAAAAAGATGCTGTCTAGCGTTTTCAATATTCAACAGGTGATGACTGGTTTAGTTTAGCAGCAGTCCATCCCTCCATGATGACTTAGTCAAGATGAGGAGCACCTTCAGCCACAGACTCATCCCCCCTCGGCACAACACAAAGCGCCTAGGTCAGTCCTTCATGCTGGTAGCCATCAGGCTCCACACCCAAGGCTGACCCCCATATGAGAACTATGAGGACTTTAAGAACTTTAACCATGCACTATCTGCAACCATCATGGACTCTAACCATTGGCACACTTTACACTTACTTTACACTATACATCCCACTTTATAGACTGCACATATGTACATATTACATTTATTTATTGTACATAATACATTTATTTATTGACGGACACTATGTTCACCCATTCACTCTGTATCTTTTATATCTCTATTATTGTTTTTTATCATTTTTGTATACCTTGACCTCTCCTGTGTTTCACTCTGTCTGCTGATGTTGTTGCTTTGACACCTGAATTTCCCTCCGGGGATTAATAAAGGTTCATCTTATCTTATCTTATCCCTTGGTATGGAAATGGAAATAGTGATAGTTAGCTTAGACTGAGCTAAGTCAAACAACAACAACTGTAGCCAACAACAGGAAAGCCCCCAAACACACAGCTGACATGACATTATTATGACAGCTGGTACAGACACAGTACAGACAGGCAAGCAGGTATTTACACCAGTGTCACCAAAAACTAGAGCCAGCTAACAAAACTAACATTAGCTACCTTAGCTTCAACCAAAGACCCACTTTGCTTCTCCAAACGGACCATCACAACAAGGTGAGCCACCGCTTGACCTTCCTCTTTAATTTAATGTCACATTAGTAGCAGCTGAACTCACACTTCCACTCCCTCATTGTCTCTTGCTGTCTGACTTTTATAAATCGTGTGCCCTCTTTTTATATTCACCTCCTGGTCAAAATCAACCCCCCTAGCTGGCCGACATTTTGTGCCAGCTAGGCTAGGCTATGCTAAGCTAGCTCATCACCAGCTAGCTAACGTTACCTGGGCGACACT
>CAKAKQ010034215.1:2367-38809 GCA_916700675.1 Helicolenus avius
TGAAGTGTTTTAAACTTGCATTCTTTCTAATAGCCAGCAGGGGGCGACTCCTCTGGTTGCAAAAATAAGTCTGATTGTATAGAAGTCTATGAGAAAATGAGCCTACTTCTCACTTGATTTATTACCTCAGTAAACATTGTAAACATGAGTTAATGGTCTCAATCGCTAGTTTCAAATCTTCTTCAATACAGCATGATGTTCATTTAGTAAATTATGGTCCCATTTAGAGTCAAATAGACCATAAAGCAGAGGATGCTTTGGGCCGTGGCTACCTTGTGATTGACAGGTCGCTACCACGGCGTTGTCCGGTCTGGGAGTTGTACGGATTTTCGTCTTTGAATTTTAATCCTTTCACAGTGTGTTTTCAGTTCATGAACGTTAATTATAACCTTTTTGGTTGCCTAAAAATGTCTTTTGCAGCATTCAGTTGTACTTAGTGCCAACCTCTTGTGTCACTTCTGGTTCACTTAGCACATGGGAGAAGTTTCAATTGGATGCAATCTAAAACCTCACTGCTAGATACACATTTAACGTAGTAAGGAAGAAACATATGAAACGTGCCACTAGTAAGTAGCTCCATAAGGAACTGCAAAGACAGATTTAGAGTTTGTTGATAGTTATTATCCTAGTTTTAAATGAAGTATTTTGTGTTGTATTACAGAGTTATTAATACCGTTTCATTAATGTTGCTGTTTTTAAAAATCTTGATTCATGTTTTTATTTTTTATTTTATTCTAATGTAACAACAAAATGTTAAATTACAACAATAATTAATGATAGTTCATTATTTTCATTATTCTTACTGTTGTCATTTTAAGAATGTATTATATTTTATGAACATAATGTACATACAAATTAAAGTGCATGTGCAAGTACAGTTTATTACATACATTTTCCATACATACAGTTAGTGTGTGTTATCACTTCTACCAGTGTGTTCATGTTTTTGGTCCTGTTTGTTTTTATGTTAGGTAAAAGGATATCTAAATAACTTAAATAATTTCAGATTTAAATAAAATATGGTGAATGGTTAAATCACGGCCAAAAGAAAAAAGTAATAAATACATTAGCTGCAGTTCTGCATCAGGGAGGACATGAATTCTATGAACACTACATTTTTATTTTTGATCCAGACCATGGTTTCTAAACATTTGTTAAAATTGAAAGCTTATTTCTGAGAATTGTGCAGCCTCGGTGAATGTACGCTCTCTCTCTCCTGTTGCTGTGTACACTCAGGGCATATAATGGAGTGGTGACAGTCATTTTTGAACATTAAAAATAATAACTGATGTGAGTGTGTTGTTAGGAACAGGCAGTCCTAAAATGTGGCAGCATAATGTCAACCCCCTCCCCAACCACCTCTGCCCCCGTGGGGAACTGAAGCATCGTGTTGGAGAGGATGACATTTCATGGTCCAGTAGCATCATTGCAATATAAAAACAAAACACCCGTGACTTTTTGTGAGAGAAGCTGTAGAGAGATAGAGGCAGAAACAGAGAAGTCCTTAACACTCAATCTAAAGTGGTAAATGTGGTAGGACGAAATATGGTTGAACAAATTAAAATGAACATGTGGTTGTTCGGGTGGGACATATTACAATCAATTACTGTAAACAGAAACAGCCCCAAAATAATGTTAATTAACAATTATTATAACAATCTATTCATTAACTATTATTATATTCTGAATAGTGACATTTCATTTTTAACTACATTTCTATGGTGTTGCTTTTCAAAATTATGCAACCATGTCATGCTTTCGCATGCATGCTGCAGGTCCGTGCATGCATGGGACTTTGTAGATTATCGCATGTGTTTGGGAAGTAGTGAGCACACGACTGGATAAACGAGACTTGGATTATACTGCACGAGTTGGGTGAGAGTTTGTAAACAGATTTTTGATATAGTTTTGCTGTTGTTAAACCTGAACTTGGACCAGATGTGTTAAGCTACTTTTTTCTGAGAAGCTTGTGGCTTTCGGTAAAACTTCTTCCAATGAAGGGTAGCTGGCAGCAAATTGAGGTACAATTTCAAAGTAGCTTGTATAACACATGATTGCAGTATATTACAGGATTCTATAGGCGAGGTGAGAATGTCTGCAACACCATTTGATGAATTCAAGATGCAGAGAAATGGCACACAGGCAAGGAAGAAATAAAATGACAGTTGGTGTTTTTCAAATTGCATTCTTCCGCACTTACACTTGCTATTTTGAATGCAAGTGCTTTCACACTGACAGGAATGGCAAATTGCAGTGCACTATGAGTATCCGCATGGTGCACTCATAACGGTCAAAAAGTTCAGTGTGGCCAAAGAAGCTGCAGAGGTTGCGGTTGCTCCGGTGAACACTGCACTATAAGATGGCAGATGTTTTGGCGGGTGACAATCGTGGTCAAATATCGGCGGTATTGCTCCGCGGTCCGGTTCCAATTTGCCATTAAAAAAAAGAAGAAGCGGTCAAATGTTGCAGCGGTCAAACAGCCATGTTCGATTTGAGTCAACACTACCCTGTCAAAATTCACACACTACGCAAGTAATTACATAGTGTACACAGCGTACTACATGGAAGTGTACTAACGGAAGTGTCCAATTTCAGCCAGTTCAGCATACACAATGGAAGCAGAGGGATACAGCTACCTGCACCTGCACATCCAAAGCCAATTAATTATCACTTTATATTGTTTGTTTAATGTACAAGAACTGAAATGTTAATAATACAGGTTGTGGTTTTATGGGAGGTTGCGTGCCAGATTATTTCACCGGAGGCAGTGGCTTCCTGAAGTCTTGTCATCATTATGAGGTTGCCAGGCAACCAGCACAGACCCCCTGTTTCAAGTCTTCATGCTATACTAACTGTCCGCAGGCTGTATCTTCACATTTAACGCACAGACACGAGCGCGGCATCAATCTACTTAACTAACTCTCGGCAAGAAAGCAAACAGGCATGTTTTCCAAAATATCGTACTATTCCTTTAAGAAGGACCAGTGAGGAAAAGTGGAGCTAAAGAAACTATGATGTCATTTTAAAAAAAGTAAACTTGGGTAGAGAAGAAAAATTCCCTATCAAAAAAAGACTAGCCAGACCACATTCTTCCCAGGAACAAGGCTGCCCAGCGCTCTGCCTCTGTGGTGGAAACGATTTATGACTGTGGCACTGTGAGGTGGGTGGCACAGCATGGTGGCAGATGTAGAGCGTTTAATTGAGTCTAGCCAGATCAAAGTATGAGCAAAAGCACAGAAAGGTGTGGAAGAGTACAGTAAAAGAATGGGCAGGGTGCTACCATTACTTTACCGAGCCCAATCTTTCATCAGTAGCTTTTTTTGTCTCGTCTTTGGACCTCCCTCTTTGTTTCCTCTCTGCTGCCAGTGCTGACTTTAAATTACATCAGCGCTGATATATTACTAATTTCTACCCTGTTTTGCCTATTTGTAATTGACGAGACTTTACTGTATGTGTTAATCATATTTTGCGGTTAGGTGAGCTCCAAATTAAATAGAGGAACTGTTTGTTCCTGTGATTTTACTGAACGAAGTGTGGAAATCTATCTTTCCAGCCAACTGCGTTAAGCCATTGGGAGACAGTCTGGGGTTGGCTGCCCCCACTTCCTTTTGGTAATGGAAAAACCCACACCGAGAGTCAAGATAAAGAATGGGAAGCAGAATTCACACACTGTGTCTCAATTCCCATTGGATTTGGGCCCCAGTGTGCAAGAGGCACATTTTGGTCCATGCATATCCATTAATTTTCAGAGAATGTATTAATTTAATTTACAATACTTTTGAAAGAGTGTCAGCTTTTTTTTTTTTTAAAGCTTATTTGATCTTTCAGCAAATCCTCATTAGCTGCACGCTCTCAATGCTGCTTGTCTTCAAAGCGAGCTGATTGAAACATCTTAATGCCGGCGCAGTTTCCCTTGAATGAGAAAGAGGAAGGCTTCAATCTTCCACATGCTGTCAAGAGAAGGAGGGAAGGAAACGGATTCCTCCGGGAGTTCAATGCATTATTCCAGTCGATATATTGATGTATGTTTGAGACTGATCCAAGGGTAAAATCCCCTCAGAGACAAAAGGTAAGAAGAGGAGGAAAGATGGTGATGTTTATATTCATTTGTCCTCTACTTGGTGAGACGTGAGCGCTTCCTCTTCCTGCTCATGAATAATGAATGCTCACGCAGCCTAAACTGACCTCTTTGCGATTACGTCAGATGATGGATTTGTTTGAAAACCACTTGACCTTGTCTTAAACATCATCGTTTTGCTGTGTCATTGACACTTGTGCAAGGTTGCCAAGTCACAGCCGGCTCGATTGCTGAACAGTAATGCCTGCTTGGAGGTTTGTCTTCTGGGACTGTCAGTCCTGCAGGTCAGACAGATATTCAATCATAACATTTCTGTTTGCTTTCTGCCAAATGTCAAACTTTGCTGACAATAATTTAACTGAAGATGTCTTAATTATATTATCTGAAATGCCTCTTCGCAGATCTCTTTGTATCTAATTAACACAAATATGATGGCAGCTCAATCAAATAAATTGAATTTCCTAAATTCATTGTTAACTGACTTTTTCCCCAGTGCTGTAACTTGTAATTAATTAAACCTGCATTGCATGCGGAGGAGGTACGTGTATGGAAAGCATCAATAGTTGCTGTATGGTACTTCGATTTATGCCATCTTCAAGAAAAAAAAACATTTGCAGAAGGCCTGATTTGTATGTACTGTAGGTCCTGTTTCATACAGGCACATTTGAAAACCCCAGCAGTATTTTCAGTATGCAAAACATGCAAACCATGAGAATGTTATTAAAGGGATGAAGGAAACATATCATGTCAACAACCGCCCTTGAGCGAAGCATTTAAAAGCTCTTGGTGTACATTTGATCTCAAGGTTGACCTTCACCCTTCTATTTCACACAGGTTTTGCGCTGTAATGAGGCTCTTCTGGCTCAGCCACTCATCTCCACATCTCCTTGCAATGAATTTTGAATGAACGTGCTGAGATTCAATAAATAAAGCTTCTGCACGCTTAAAGGCTCTCACAGTACATTATTTTTGATGCATGAAAAGATAGTTACGTTTTAACAGTGCAGGACATTCCTGAGACTAATATGACAAAGCAAGATGCCTTCTACACTATCTAGACTGTGTACTGCTGCATTCATGTAGCTGGATCCCATGGGTAAGGAAGGACAATTTACAGTAATAGATCTGTGGAAAGGCCCTGATGTCTAGTGACTCGCAAAGGGAGATTCAAAATTGTTCAGCCAGTTTCTTGAAGACATACCCTAGCAATATGTACTTTTTCCCCCCCAATTTTCTCACATCTCTTGAATCTAGCTCCTGAGAATTATCCCCTACCTATCTCATTCTGAGGTAAGCCATTAAAATGGAGATTTTTTAAGCTCAAACCTGTAAGATCCGAACACTTTACTGAATTACAAATGAGGCAGCACCATATCAGAAATGTGTCTGTGATTTGTATGCCTCCGCGCCGGCGGAAGCCTTGGCCGGTCCATTCTCGTGAAAGCGATATCTCAGAAACAACTTCAAATTTGGAACAAAATCCACTTGGACTCACGGATGAACTGATTAGATTTTGGTGGTCAAAGGTCACTGTGACCTTATGTCTGTCCCATTTTTATGATATCTCAGGAATGCCTTCAGCTAATTTCTTCACATTCAAACAACAACAAACGTCCACTTGGACTCAAAGATGAACTAATTGGATTTTGGTGGTCAAAGGTCAAGGTCACTGTGACCTCACAAAACATGTTTTTGCCCATAACTCAAGAATTCATATGCTAATTATGACAATTTCACACAAATGTGTAATGGGATAAAATGATGAAGTGATGACATTTTGGACAGACATGGATGTAAACTGCAACTTGACTGGTTAGCAGAGGCGTACATCCACAAAGAGGTATTTATTTTTTTAAATTTCATAGCTGTTTTGTGTAAAATAAAAAAGACTCTGAGAGCTGAGCATCTGAAAAGCATGGTCACTGCAATCTAGACAAGAGAAGAAAAAAAAAGGAAAGAACTTTTGAAATGATGACCACAAAGCCAGTGTGGCCTATCATGCATACTTTATGGACAGCTAATATGAATGAAATACGAGTGGAGAAGTTGCAAGAACGTGGCAAACTAAGCCTCCAAGACGTAGTCTACAGACCAAGAGAGAAGCTGGAGAAAATTCATATGAGACGCAAAAGTAGAGAGAGAGAGTGTCTGCAAGAGAGAAAGAGATATGATGCGCGCCGCATCTTATAAGATCTTAATAAAGTTGTTTAGTGTGTCACGCACTGCTATTTTCTAATCTTGTATGAGTATGTTTGTAATCAGATAGCAGATAATCTGTGAAACTGTGTGTGATGCATCCTGATTTCAAACTTTTTAATTTAGGCATACAGTATATGCAAAAACCTACAGGCAATAATTGTGGCTCTGCCTGTAGTGGGATCATGACTGTAAGATTTGATTGACAAAACTGTGAAACCAGAGTTGCTGTGTGATAGGCAATTTTGTAAACTTGTCTTTAGGAAACTGACAGTGATGGTAAATGCTTGTGTCTCCTGCTCTGACAAACAACTAGATGAGTTTCATTTGTTCAGATATTTAAGTGGTTATAACTGTCAACTCTGGAGACACATGTATATCTTCTGGCAAACACAATAATACAATGTCATGATGCTGCAACGTCCAGCCACAAATCCACCAGAGCATGACCTGCAAATACCAGACGTGTTGGTAATACCTGTGGGTGAGATGAAATGCATGAGATAAGAGAAAATGGTTGAGCAACAAAAGGTATTCAGAGGGAGATAAATCAGAACGTTGGTATTTAATATATTCTGCTGAGACACTTTCAGTCCCACCTGACAATGTTGAATACACATGATTGCATCTAGTTAAAATTCAAAGCCTCAACAAATTATTACAGTGGAATGGCATTATCAGGGCGATCCTCAAGGGGCCTCTATATTTAGAGTGATATTCAAACACTTTAGCAAGCAAAAGTAATTCAAATTCTCTCTGACAACAGAAAACTGTCTTCTATTCTATTTATAACTATCTGAATTTAAAGAGGACTTATTATACTTCTGTGCTTTTTCCCTTTCCGTTAGTGTGTTATATATTTTTGTTATGGTTACAAAGCTCAAAGTCCACGCCAAAGGGAGTTACTCTCCCCCACAGAAACACTGCTCCTGAACAGCATGAA
Organism: Helicolenus avius; assembly: GCA_916700675.1. Taxonomy (NCBI): domain Eukaryota; kingdom Metazoa; phylum Chordata; class Actinopteri; order Perciformes; family Sebastidae; genus Helicolenus; species Helicolenus avius. The sequence goes on from CAKAKQ010034215.1 coordinate 9,585, forward strand.
ACGTCTTGCTTGAAATCCTGTCTTTTCTTCTGTAACGTGGTGATGTCACCAAGTCACACCTTTGTATAATATCTGCCTAGCGGCTAGTTTGGCACAAACAAAGTTAGTAGAGCGGAGCTGGAGCGGAGTCCGAAGAGTTAGGTTCAGTTGACCAATCACAACCATGGGCCAGCTGACCAATCAGAGCAGACTGGGATCATTCACCTGAAAATGAGCATAATAGGTCCTCTTTAAGAAGCAGGATCTTATTTTACTTCACTGATTTTGATGAACATGAATACCAGTGTGCAGTGTGCTATGTTGCATTGTGAGGAAAATACTTTGTGTGTTAGTTAGCATCATATCTCACACACAAATAGAGGTGTAAAAAGAGGCGGCTAGGTCACCATTAATTATTGATGAAGTCTCTCCTAAAATGTATGAAACTGAGATGCTCTGCAGTCTGTGATTCACACATTCATTGACACTTGACAAAAGCAGAAAAGGTGTTGTTTTTTGTTACACCTGTGTGAATGCATTCACCTTGTCTGTGTCAGATTGTGCTTGTCTCTGCTGGAATTGGATTTCACATTTATGAGTTCTTAATTAATATTCGTTTGTATCACACTTGTACTTCTAATGAACAGAGACAACCAGAGAGCAAGTACATCAGATAAATGATTGAATTTGTAGAGACATATCTAAACAGAAATTCTAACCAGTTTTTTTTTTTTTTTATCTAAAGCGTGCACTGCTCTGATTAATGTTATGATCCAGCTAATCTTTACTCAATATATAGCATTTCTTTAAGTGAGAGCTGCTGTAGCTCAGCAAGCTACACGTACGGGTTTTAACGGGATAGTTTGGGTGTTTTGATGTGCTGCCTTTGGTGAGAGCATATATAAGTTTCCCTTTCAGTTCAGTTCCCCTTTGGAAAGGAGAAGGAAAGAGCTGTCTGACTGCAAGATAAATATTTTCATCAATATCAATATTTTTAGGTGAGCCTTTCTTTTTGGTAGCTAAAATACGTATTACTGCCGGTCCTGTCCACAGCACTGCATTGCTTTGTTTTGGTGTCGGTACTCCTGTCTTTTTCTCCAAACTGGGGGATTACCGACTGTCATCTACTGTAAGTAATACACTGACTATAGATAAGTATTTCATACAACCCCACTTCAAAACATCCAAACTATCTCTTTAAGAGGAGAGTTTGAAAACAAACGTGTTTTTTGATTCCTATTTGCATCTTTAAATATGGTTTTAGTTTGGTTTTGTCGAAACATTTCATTCTGTCTTCAATTGTAGGCCTATATAAAAAAAATGGTTAACCCCAAAAAAGTTATTTGTTTGATTGTGACACTTTTTCCCCCCCTAAACTTGTTGCTGAATTATTGTAGAAAGGTGTTCATTTCATCAACAAGTGGAAATATAAAGGCTGGAGGATGTTAAAGAAAATGTTCAATGTGAGTACATGAAAACTGGAAGAGATGTACTGTATGTAAGAACAGTGTAAATTATGCAGCCGGTGCAGTGGCTACACAGCAGATAAACAACTAAAACACATGGACAAAGTGTTAGAACTGTGTGTGGATAGTGACCATTTCAGGGTCAATTTTTGCCTGCTACGAAGCAGTTCGACCAGCTTGTAAAACTGTTCAATCAACCAGAGGGTGACACATGGCCATAATGCGCAGCGCTGCTAAAGCTGAGACACGTTCAAGTTGAAGTTCCTTTGCGAGCAGATCAATATGTGCCATTTCCCCAGTGGGAACTCAGAGTTTGGAGGCTCATGTTTTCAAAACCATCACGGAGGAACAGAAAGGAAGCATGGGGTGTTCGAAAAAGCCTCCCCATGTGATCCCGACTGCATGAATGTCCACTCAGCACCGGCAAGGCCAGCGCTCATTTAGTTTCTATGGCCAAATCAATACACATTTCATGTATTGTGTCACCACATCAGTAAGCCTTATCAGCATTTTTAAACCCCTTATGAAATGTACAGTATATGTCAGTCATATAGTTTCAAATTATGACTCTCATCTGCTTGAGCATGCACTTTGTACATCCACCATCCACTTAAGCCACAACCTACAACTAACCACATTGTCTAATCACTGCCAAGATTATGTTCACAAGCAATGCATCAGAGCAGTATGCAGGTGGTTGGTAGGTATACAAAGTGCAAGACTGTGCAACACATTCTCACCCCCAACTCATCAAATACTCAAGAGGGGTAAAAACAGGAGAGGTCACGCATCATCAGTACTATACGTTTACTTTAGTTTCATATGGTCCACGATCAGCGGTCTCCTAGTTGAAAGTCCTGTGTTTGTTTTATTAACAGGGGAGATGGTTCAACCCCCATGGAAATTTTGAGCATCAAACACTTCACTTCCTGTATTCTGGTGAATTTGTATGCACCAATTTATGGCGGAAATATCTTTATTAATGTAAAGGAAAACACAAAATTCAGGCTGCAGGTGACAATTCAAAATATATAAATATAATAGGTTACAGTAAGGCTCTCGGGCATTCTGTATAGCTTTCAAGATCAACTATTTTCATTTAATGTTATCTCTGCTGAGTCAACACACGTGTAGGGCTTGATTTACTCTTTCATTCTCCTTTGCGATCAGCTCCGGCGTCTGCGATGTCGGAACACAGCACAGCTGAGCCCAGTGAACGCTACTAACTTTCACAAACCTCAGTCAGATAAAGGATCTATGAGTCAGGCAGACAAGACTATATTCAACTTAACAACCCCTCTGCCCCAGCTATCGCTCTACTTCTAGGGGATGGAAAGGTGGGGGATAGCAGGTTAACAAGGGGGATGCAGTTTGGTGATTTTGCCAACAAGGGGGATGGCATCCTACGTCATATTGCCTACTGGGTTTAGGAATCAAAGCACTTTGGTTAAGGTTAGGCAATTATCCCGATTTTGGTTAAATGTTGACAATCGTGTTGTGTTTTGTGATTCAAGTCATTGTGGACTTTATCTATGTTGAACCAAGAATATGATCTTTCTCTAACCTTAAACAAGTGCCGCCGGTTCCTAAACATAACCATGAAAAATTGTAATAATGCTGTAGTTACTATTGTATTGCTGGATTGATTTTTTGGATGGAAAACAAATAAAAAACGCTGTCAATAAACATATTACAGATACGTTCAACATTTTTCACCACATTTCCTCATTATGTAGATAAAAAACCTAATCCAGCCAGCATTACATTTCGTTCAAAACATATTTGCTGTTGCAAATTAGTTGTTTATAATAGTAATTTGTAGGAGACAGGGTTATCTCGAGCAGGTTTACATTATTTTGTGTAATAAATGCACATGTATTCCTGATTTATACCTGTTATTAATTTTTATATTTTACCTCTGTAACAAGAAACAATGCAAACTATTGTGCAGGACAAGATAAATGTTACTCTGCCTGGTTACATATGAATGAACTGTTAGCTGTGGCGTATCATGCCATGTGTGTACAACAAAGCCCGTTCGATTTTTTCTCAACCAAACATTTCAGCAGGTGATTTCACTGAGGAGATCTCCCCTGTAGTCGGAGGTATTTTAATTAGCTGCAGAAGTGTTTGGTTGGAATGACAACCTGCATGCTCGTCCCTCGATGCCTTGTGGTTTGAGAGGTGTAGAACAATGAAAGGCTATATACCTCTCTGTGTTCCAACACATCCCTAGCTGTCAGATTAAATCAAAGAGCAACAATGTTCAAAGGAAGGGCACGCCCCAGTCAAACCAATCCATCACCTGACGCAACAATGGGAGCCAGGTTTATGTGGGCTGCATTTATTATTCATGCACCATTCATAAGGAAGGCAAGTGAAGGGGAAACTAACATAAATCTTTCCATTGCTTTCTTTTTATTTTTCTCTTAGGGAGAAAGAAATACCCCATCTCTTTCTCTCACATGTACAGACACTCTCTCTCCAAGAAGCAGTCTCACGATGCATCAGTATATTGACCTGTATGCGCAAACCCCCTCAGGAGTTGTTCCTGCTTCCTTCTCTTTCTGAGCAGCCTAAGGATGACTGAATCCTGACAACTCAAACAAGACAAGCCGTGGATTTCTCTTACACAGTGTTTAATTGATGCATTATAACAGTTAAACTACAGCTGCTTTTCATTATTCTTGACTTTGACAGCAATAATTAAAACATGATGATGATGATTAAATATATTAATTCAAGGCAGATGCATTGTTCCTGATGCATTTGAGATGGCTCCTGTCTCGGTCCTTAATGTGTATCATTGAAGCGTCTGTTTGAGATCTTATTTCAATCACATTCTTGAGTGTGATTGAAATAATGTGATTAAATAATGCCGCCATCATTTGGGGTTTCATTAACCATAATATAAGTTTCTGTTTCAGAAGAATATAGACTATTGATTTGCGTAGCTTTACGGTGTTTAGCTCAACAGTGCTGTGACCCAAGGAAAAAGGTCTTTTAAATTTAGTTGTTTTCTGGACTTGGGTATTTTTCAACCTGGACCCTATTTTCCCATGTTTTTGTGTCTAACTGACTAATAGCGAAAAAAATTCCTGAAATTGGTCCAGTTGAGGGAGAGCGCTATAGAAGTCAGCTGCTCACAGGCTTTAATATGGTGCTATTGGGGCAAGCTGGCAGCATCATTTGCATACACTAAAAGTACTTTTTGTAGTAGTTTTTGCCATGACAGGCTCTGATCGTTATTAGTAATATGTGTCTGACATTATGGAAATCTTACAAGGTGATGTGCTGCCGTAAGACAGCGGTGGAATAGTGGAATACATCCATGGTGAAAAGTGCCAGCCGAGCAGAGTGTGGGCAAAATTGACTTTACTAAATCAGTGCTGAAATTAACAGGCACAAGCAGGAGTAGGCAGTCCAAACAAGCAAACAAATCAAGAGGTTCAAGGATAGCAGGTAGGTCATAAACAGACAACAGATCCAAACACAGGTAGCAGATATCAGGCAGAAATTTAGGAACTGCTTATATACAGTACATTGAAGGACTGGTGAGATAATGAGAGACAGGTGTGTCAGCAAGTGGGGATGATTTGGAAACATGAACAGGTGAGTAGGTGGAGTCAGTTGACCAGTCGTGGGAAAGTCTGAGGGCATCTGGTGGACAGGTGGAGAACGGCAGGTCTGGAAAGTTCCTCAGAAATGCTCAAGGTTTTGGGGGAAGTGAGAAGTGGTTGGAGGCGGGGACAGTGGGGCGGACTGAGGAAAACATAAACAACTGAGGCAGCGCTTGAGACACTGTTAGTATCCAATGAAGGCAGAATGTATACAAAAAAATGCATCGGACTTAATCTGTTGCCTAAATATAAATGGTTCGGGTTCATCTCTAGTGCATGTTGACACACTACGAGTGTAAGGCAGGGTTTCTTTTCAGTCAGTGAATCAATAAAACAAACAAACCAACAATCCAGTACTTTGTGTTTGATTACCTTGTCACTAGACATTTCTTTTGGATGTTGAAACAGCCTTATTAGAGTGTCGACAGGCACACTATGCGGCTTGTTGACACTGAAGAATCACTCCTTCACTGTTGCATTCATTACGAGTCACTGTGTGAGAGAGAATGTGTTTAATGACCAAGTTAGAAGCTGGATCTCGATTTTAATGAAATAGTTTACTTGCCTCTGATGTGACGGTAACTCAAAGGGCATAGAGTGCTGATTGTGAGTGGGCTGCAATTTGAAGAACCCATGTGGCACATGGACCACTTCCATATGCATTCATTACTTTCCACTCTCCAGTAAATGCACAACAAAAATGAGGGAGCTGAGCGACAAATAGGGCTACAGGAGGACAGCCTACTATTACAGGACAGAAAATTGTACAGTGTTTCCTTCTGTGATGATTCATTACATATTATAGAAATAATAAGAAATGCTTTTGTAACAATTCCACAATAGCTGCTTATTCTGGCTTTTAAAAAAATGCTTTTGTCACTTTTCATTTTCAAGTGTGTTTGGTCCAGTAGACTGCAACATATTCCCAATATTGCGGTCCCTGGGAATATGAGACTTATTGAAATTGTTTTCACATATTTATTATGACAACATAATATCTGAAAAGAAGTAAAAAAACTTTTACCAACATATTTCCTTCCTCTACTGTTGACAGGAGTACTACTTTATACTGTCATGTTGTCATGTTGCTCAAATACTGACTGATCTGCTGCATCTGCATCAAGCCTCAGATTATTTGATTTTTTTCATTTATTTATGTAATTTTCTATTAGTAATATGATTATTTTTGTTTTTTCCTTATTACTTAAAATAAGTATTTTCTTATTATTCACATTATAATTATTTGGGTTAGTTGGTAACTCACACATGCATGCACACACACAAAATTAAATCTTCTTCTATTGCAAACTTTTGCAGAGGTTTAAAAAAATAATATTTGAAAGAAAAATGGTTTCAATAGCACCTTGTTCAATTTTCAGAATTTCTAAATATTACATAGTGTAGTTACAATAATATCAACACATTCTCACTCCAAACTCGTCAAATACCTCCGCTTGGGGTACCCCTTGTACGTTACTTTTGGACGGACCGGGGACAGCTTGTTAATATATGCTCATTACATGCATCGTGTCCTTTAAAAATAAACTTTTGTTTTCACAGGAAGTTAGGTTTTGGCAACAAAACCACTTAGTTAGGGGTTAAGGTAAGGACACAGTCGTGAGGAACGACTTACGTGACCAAATAAGTCAACGTTACTTTTAGTTTCACTCTTGACATAAACACCGGTCTCCTGTGAAAGTCTTGTGTTTGTTTGACCTATCCACCACACATCCCTCCCGCCCTTAGCGGACATTCACGCTATTAATACTACATCACTTGCTCCAACCGTCGAATAATGCGATGGGTGGGTTTACACTGGAGTTGGTTGAAAACCCGGTTCGTCACAAACTGTCACTAAATGGTAGCTCTGTATGTCAATTTCGACGATTTGGGAGTGAGAATGGGTTGTATATATCAGTATTCATAAGGTGCTTTGGCAGTAAATCTGAATTTGGTCAAGCCAATAAAGCCCTTTGAATTTGAATGTTTCTGTACAGTACATTTCATTTAATAGTTTAGCGTTATCGATTTATGTTCTAGTAGTTGACTGAAAAGTGACTCCCTTTTAGTTTGACGAGAAGTGCCCATTAAAAAAGGCTGGGATGATCAAAAGTGTGAAGGGCTGGCTTTTCGCCAAAATTATATATTGTACTTTAAGTGGTTTAGTCTGATTCTCCAAACACTAGGCCAGTTTTGGCAACATGAAAATGTATGCTTTAAGTTAGTTAGTGAGTTAATGGGATTTGGATGTGTAGCAAAGATTAGTTATTACAAGATTCTAGGGCACAAACATGCTAACACTCATACATCAGTCAATTAAGGTGCACATAACATAAACAAAAGACAACTTGAGCAACTAACTGTGCCGTATATTGTACATATTAATACCAGTAACTTTTGTCATTATTGATTCCCCACCAGTGCTTATTGTTATTAAGGAATTTCATTATCTGGCAACTCAGTCAGTGAAAGAAGTCCTATTCTTAAAGCTGTTTATTCTCTGCACAAACAACTGAATAAATCCACTGACACAGTATCTCACACAACAGTGGTGTACATAACAGACAGCATTGATTTATCACTCTCATTATGCCACATTAGCCTGACTAAAACAATGACCAAAGAACTAAATGAGAGGGAGAGAAACAGGCCTAAAAGGAAAAGTTTAACAAGTGCTGTATCATTAATCTCAACCTGCTCTCTACTTCCAACGTTTCTGTTTCCTGTTGAAACGCAACACTCTTTAATCTGGAGGGACCAAATTAAAAGCAAAGCATGTCCCGCGAAGGTCTGTGCCACCCAAACGCTTTACCGCAGCCACCGTCTCTTCCACTTCAGACAGAGGTGGGAACTGGGCAGCCTGGCAGCATGTGCTCTGCAGACCTCATTAGAGATATTTGTAAGAGAAACAAGCCAAACAGCGACTAGCTTTCAGTGTTTCAGAAATGTTCAAATACGTATAAATATATTCACTATAATTAACGCATCAAGCTTTGAATGAAAGGGTTGAATTCAGAGAACAATTGACGAGAGACTTGAGAGTGATTGTTTCATTAGATATATGACTGGATGTGACCTTAAATCAGATGTCAGATCATAGCACAGAATCCAACAAGTAGTCAATAAGTTGATCGACAAAAAAGTAATTAGCAACTAGCTTGATAATCGATTCATCATTTAAAGCTGCAGTAGGCAGAATGTTTTTAGCATCATTGGGCAAAAATTCCATAATAACCTTTTAGCATATTGTAACAGAAACATCTTGTAGTGTACTGTTTAGCTGTAAAATTAGAAAGTTTGCTCCAGCTGGTGGGCGGTGCTTGGTATTTCCTAAACTGATCTCAACATGGCTGCCGGGTCACAAATTTTCTCATTTTACAGCTAAACAGTACACTACAAGATGTTTCTGAAAACATTTGAAGTGAGAAATAGGCATTACAGTAACACAATATTTATATATATTTGATCAGCGCTGCCTAGTTTGACCATTTGGTTGGAGTTCGTGAGTGATTGACAGCTGCTCAGAAACGGCAGACTCCAGATCAGCTCTGATTGGTTGTATTCCTCCGGTCTGTGAAATCTTTCAGATGCCAATATGAGCACCGGAGGACACATTATTTTCAGATTACCTGTCTCATGCACTACTGTCAGGATATAGTGACAGTTTTATAAAAATAACTTTTTTTTTAAAATCATATTTGCTCCATTTCTACGCGCTACAACTTGAAGTAAATGTTTCTAGCTAAAATGCAACAATCCGTAGTTCCAGGACTAAGATTAAGACTAAATAAAACAACAGCTAACTAAATTAACACTACTTAAATACCCTTAATGTATTTAATGGGGCACTCATTCCAGAAGCAGCTGTGTGTTAAAGATCTTTTAACACCCCGTCTCATCAACACTGTATCAACGTCGGCTAGCTCCTTTCTTATCAGTGTACTTCATCCACATCTGCCAGCCTGAAGATAAGGATTGTCATTTTCAGCCCATTAGAGGTCTTGACACTACCTATCTGATGGGAGCCGCTTGCTGGCCAGACATTACTTCATGGCTACTATGTGTTCGGTGAGTGACCTTGATTAAGATCTCGCAGCTAAACAGTCATGGTATGTACTGCATTTTTAAATTTAAAATGAAAATCTCATACTCTGATTTAGCCTAATTATTTCAATATGATGAGACTAGAATATGCAGTGAAAGTTGCTATAAGATATTAATCACAGTTAAAGGCCGTGAAAAAAGAAACCATTCACTATAGATCTGCCAAAGATGAAATCTAATGTCGTTACGTTCTTCAACATAATACATGGTAGATATCAAGTTGAAAATTAAGTGTTACTTGCTCTTCATTTATCATTATTCCTTCATTATTAAAGATTAAACTGAAACATCCCTCTCATTATACTGACTGATCTAGGCTTAAAACCATAGATTAGACCACTAGATATGTTTTAGGTATATCCATTTTTCGACTGGTACTTACAGAAAGTGTTGTAGTCAAGACCACCTAAACCGAGAACAAGTCATGACCAAGACCAAAGCGTATCGAGACAGAGACAAGACTTTGAGGGGTTGAAACCAAGTCAAGACTAAGACCAATGCAGGGTGAGACCGAATCAAGACCAAGACCAGAGCGAGTCACACACTGCATGACACTTATAATAAAATGTGGAACATGAAAATCATGGGCACTCCTCAAATTGATCTAAAAGATCCACATTCCCATAAAAACACCCACAGAAAATAAATGAGGATTCCTCTTAATTCACCTCTTTTATTGCCATATATAGTGCATATGTCTGTGTGTGTGTATGTATGTATAAGTGTATCATGAGAAATGTCTTGATTAAATAATCAAAAGGCATTGCAGAGGTGAATTTGATGTGTGGGAATTGTCCTTTGTTTTCTATGAGCAATCACAGGAATGATGTTAACAAATACTGTATATCAGATAACACATAGGCAATATAGTGATATCCCCGCAGTTGCGGTCGATTCAAAGACAGGACCAAGACCTTCAAAAGGTGTTTTTTTGCCCTTTACATGAAAATATAAAGTTGGACAAAAAAGAAGTAAACAATAAAATTTCAAAACCATGATACAGTCAATATAAATTAACACATATAAATGTAAATATCAGTGTAATATATTTGAATGCCCTTAGTTTTGCTGGGCAAATAGAGATTTTGACCTGCTGGCGATGCTGAATTAAAAGTGAGGGGATCACCAAAGTCAGCAGGATTCATCATTTGGGGACCATAAATGTCTGTACAAAATTTCATAGCAACCCATCTAATAGTTATTTAGATATTTTAGTCTGGACCGATGGTAAATGTGCCTCTGTGGAAGGATGTCAGAGTCATCTGAAACTGAAATCCGGCATCTTTCTTTGTTTTTCATCCCCTGCACAGCTCATTGTTGCTAAAATGGGAGTCAATTTTACCCCGCTATCTAAATTAGCTTATCACAAAGATTCAATTTGACTGAGAAAATGTGGAAAAGGTGATTGCAAAGCCTTAGGTATGAATGTTCTGGCATATTCTTTTTTTCATTTAGAATGGTCAACGTTACAATAAAAAAGACTCACTTTTCTTGAGTTCACAAGTTCACATTGAAGATTAGAGTGTTTGATCGTCCCTCCAATCATTAATTACACCGCTGCAGGCTACAGGAAAAAACATGCCCGTACAAATCTAAATGGAAGTCTCCCAAAGAGTTTTTTATTTGCCTGACAAAAACAAGAACCACGGGCACAATTCAATACTTTACTCAGCTAAACCCCATCAGAGATGTTTTGAGACAGGAGTAAAACAGATATGAGAGGGAGAGTGGCTAAGGCAGTAATTGCTTTTGGTCTGTTATTTAGGACCAAATTAAAACAAGTAAAGAGCAGCATGGCTTTTTCCGTTGGACGTCATAACTGTTTCCATCCCAGCTGCATGCTCTGTTGCTTTAGAGGCTAAATCTAATGTGCAGTCATTAATGGGCACATTAGTGAAGAGGAAGAGGAAACACATTCAATGGTGAAATGCCTTTTTTCTGTTTGTTAACTGAACTCGTCAGTGTGGTTAGTTACTCTGTAAGGCTCGTCTTGTCTTGTGTGCAAACTTAGTCTTTGCCTGGTAGTGAAATGAGATTTTAGCTGATATACCGTATGCACATCATTTGGTGTTTAAAAGGTTCCAGAAGGACATCCACTCCCCCAGTTAAAGTTAATGAATCATGGAGAGACTACCTATATGCATGTTAATCAGAACACTTGGTCAAGTCATTTTATTGTGAGCTGGTTACCAGCTGCAACACTTCCAACACAAAGCACAATCAGCAAGCTTATGCTTGGGCCTAAGACTAAGACATATTCACTTTTGAAACACCATTAATGTTGCAAGACTGAGTAACTTAACTCTGCCAGCAACAATGTATAACTCAAATTAATTCGTTTGATGAGCTTTAACAGTTAAAGGAATAATAGCTATGTGTCATCTGTGGCCGTAATAAAATGAAGTTCATCTCTTTTCATTAAAAATGCAACACCCACACAATCTTCTGCACAAAAAGAACACCCAGTGGGCAGTAATAGCGTATAGCTTTTTGATAGCATAAGTGGAAGGTGGAAGGTGGCACCCTGAATAGAGACTGTGGGGTGGAATATCTTCAACTTTTATTAGAAAATATCCACCTACTTTACATAAATCAAAGGCTTAAGTGTCTACAAAAGCCAAAAATTGTGTTACAATGCATGGAATTAATGTGCAAATGTAATATCTACATCCTGTATTACTTACTCTACCTCCTGTGTGTAATACTTTCTTACCCTTTTCAGCAGTTAAAAACTTTCAGTTTAGACAAAGCAAAATCCTGAACAAGCTCAGACAATGGCTAAACTACTTAACTCATCAGGTGTTACATTACATTTGGCTCCACTGTATGATTTACTGTCATTTGTTTGCTATTATGACAACCCAGCAGCTTTTTTTTGCATTTATCGAAACATTTTGAAGACTAGTAGTCTTTCTTAAAGCAGTATTAATAGATTTTTGGCCACTTGGGAGCAGCAGAACAAGCTATAAACACAACACTAACATTATAAAGTTAAATAAGATTATTGGAGGAATGTGTAATGTGTGCTGTTTACACATCAGCAGACACAGAGCAATATTAGCATTGATTTGGAGTTGTTGTTGTGTCCACCTGATGAATGCAAGTCATTTTAGCTCTGGTTTGGTCCTTGGCCGGCTGCCTTTGAACATTAATAATACAAATAACCCTGTGTGACTTACATTAAAATCAAACAGGACACACGTTATGATGTTGAGCCTATTTATTTATTAATTATAGTGCTACAGGAATGTACCCAGAAATGAATTATTTTAGCACTTCTGGTTCCTTCGTCTGGAGGTCAATGGGTCTTTTGAATGAGTTTAAATAAGGTCTGTGGTTAACAAAAGCTTAAGAGATTTTAACGTTTTGTTCTATGACATAAAATACATCATTATAAATACCCCGTTTTCAAATTTTAAAGCCTCTATGGGTCTTACAAAAAGCGGTTGCTAATAAGTAGCTAGATTACTACTAGACTAGAGACTACTAGACGTCATCACGCCAACTAGTCCGCATTTACAGCCTCATGTATACTTGCTATGCTCGTGACCAATTGCATTTACACTTCAAAAAAGTGGTGTTTATTTGTGGAGATTATTTTACGGAAAAAAATTGTCAGTATCATAAATGTTTGTTTGCCACAGAGCTTATTTTCTACAATAATCCGAAACCAAATGGAAATCCCATTGGCTTTTTGTCGATGGAACCGGGCCAATACTAACTTCCTCGTTGGCCTACAAAAATATGTCATCCCTGGAGCACTGTATAGTAACTTGAAAAGAAAATCCTTATATAAAATGTTTGCTCATTCATTCACCTACAGGTGGCGGCTATGTTTTGGATGGTAATTTTTATAGTAAAATACTTTAGGGAGAAGTGTCAACAGCCATGTGGTGAAGTCAGACAGAGGCCTGGAGCAAGCTGCACCTGTTACTGAACTCTGATCTCTATTGGCTTCTACTAGCATTCATCAGGACTGGATACTGAACCATAATGTCTTTGTGCAACGGCTGCATCTTTAGACTCGACTGAACCAAAACAGTAAAGTCATTTGATCAATAGCCAATGTAAAAATATTGATTTAATGTTCACATTCAAAACAAATCCAGTGGAGACAGTTTAGGCACCTGTTAAGGACGTTGCCAAAGGTGACCAGGCTCGGCTGACTGGAAGGACACTTTCGGGCAGACAGACAACAGATGGCAAGAAAAATAGTGAGATGGATGCATTGCATGTATTGCAGCTCAAGGCAAATGAACAGATGTGATGTCAAGAAAGAAGGAAGCAGAGGTAGTGAGATTAAGACAAGTTCAAATGGGTCATGATATAAGCCTCTCAAGATAGCAATGAGATGGAGGGATTATCCAACACGACGAGAACAGCTAATCAAAGAACAGTCTGAAGACTTCGTAGAAGGAATTTTAACCATGGCCGAAAATGTAGAGGTATGAATGACAGTAATCCTCATGGCTGGATTAAAGAACCATATATTTCAAATATTATGTCACTACCCCTTCACAAAATGTTTCTAACTATAAGCAGAGATACTATTAAATACAAGAAAAGCTGTGTTGTGAACTGTACAACACATTCTTAATCCCAACTCTTCTCAGTTTTCTACCTGTCAGTTTCCGCTTCTTACATGCATACAGTCTTTTTAAAATAAACTTCCTCTTTCACAGGAGACAACTTGGTTAGGTTAAGGCAACAAAACTTCTTGGTTAGGCTTAGGAATAGATCGTGGTTTGGGTTAAAGTCAAGCAGCAACTTCCGGTGCTGATAAATGAAGCCAACATGTAAGTGCCAAAAACTGCAGTTCCTCAAATGGCCACTTGAGGCTGGCTCCAAAAGCGAGTCAATCTCCATAGACCCCGGTGTTAAAATGCTCAACTTTACAGGAGAAATAATCATGTTTATAGCCTGGTACAAAAAATGGTTTTGATCTCTACAGCTAATTTCTCCATTAATGACAACTGTACGGGGGATGAATTTCTAGGGCCATTGACCAAGCTGCCATATTTGATGAGTTGGGAGTGAAAAAAGGCTGGAAGTGTCAGACAGGTGGATAGAATACACAAATACTTCCTTCACTTCACTTCAAATTGTTGTTAATTACCTGAAGTCTTTCATAACTGAGAATAAAACAATGTTTTGAGCTGTGTAAAAAAAAATCTGTATGGCAGCATGATTAGCAACAGAAAGAAGTGCTTGTTTTGCAAATATGTTCTTACGTATAAATACTGAAATATTGTGTTTTTATAGCTCAAGTGGAATTGATAGAAATTAATTCAGTAACAACACCAAAGGCATATCTGTCATTTGAACAATGGTGAGAACGTCTACTGGGAACTGTCCAAGCCACTACAATTATTGTCTCCATCAAGAGTCAGGGGTTTTTAATAGGAGACTATTCATGTGTGTAATACATTGCATATACTATATATAACAGTTAGGCACTTAACGTGACATCCCGTCTTGGGCAGTGTATTAAAAAAGGAACACACACACACACACACACACACACACACACACACACACACACATATATATATATATATATATAGATACACATATAGAGAGGGTTACATTGTCTACCTCTCTCCTGATAAAGTTAGACTGACACTGACACTTTGATGCATTGTGTATGCTCTTACAGCATCATTATCTCCCGAAAGTCACGAAATTTCATGAAATGAGTTTCCAAACAACCAAATAATCTCATGGTGGATCCACAGGGGACTCTTCTTTCTCCATCATGAACATGTCTTTTCTTGCCGTAACATACAAATATTCCATTAAAAAGTAATACGTCTGGCTCAAACAGATGACAAGATTCTAAAGTAACATCTGAGAGTATTGACACACGGTCACAGACGGCATTTAGAATCTTTTGCAATCAATTTCCATCCCTGTCCGACAAAACGGCTTCTAAAGCCCAGACGGTGTGAAGAGCCATGATATATAAAAGTTGTGGTGCATTTCAAGGTACATTTGAAAGATGTTGCCACTTTTCTTTTCATCAGCTTCATTTGGCCTGCTGTCGCTGTGGACTTTAAGATACACAACATCTAACAAACAGGATGCCACAAAGCAATCACCATCCTAGGCTAAAAGCTTTTGCCTCATGAAAACACATTTCTTGCCTCTCTTAGTGCTGTGCGTCCACCTCAAGGTGCAGGGACGACACACATCTGCAAAAACAATCAAGATATCAGAAATATTAGGGATATGCAGGTACAAAAATCAATTACATGATCTCTAAAATATGATTCTTAATGACTTTTAAACACTTAACCATTAGCAGGTTGAAAACTCACACCACTGTCTAAATGTGAGCCCAGCAAATTAATAATGGAAGGTGGAACATAATTAAACCTTGCTATTTTTATAAGTGCCGTTAAAATGTTGCTCTAGCACTCATTGATGTAGTTACGTCGTTTAATAGCACTGGGAACTGGCTAATGGCATTTTTTGTAGATGGAATGGAACAGGGTGAAACAAAAACAAATGATTGACTGACTTCACCGCGTCATTGGAGCGCTTAAAAAAGTTTACACCAGCTCAACTTTATTTGTAGCACGTCACGTCAAGCTGTGGCCATCAGTTTGTTGCTTCATGTCACCGGCTTCCATTGCAAATGACTTGTAAAATGTTGCATCCACCAAGTGTAATAAATTAGAGAAAACATGACAAATTCAGTCCTGCATTTATACGTGGTTCATTTGTTTCTGATGTGACTGTAGGCCATGGAGTGTGGCATTTGGACATTAGCTATGGAAACTCCCACCCTTCGATCCATTATCCAATAGATTTACCAATTATCCAATGACTATTGTACATCTGTTCTAGTTTGACAATATATGTGTTTGCCTATACCAGTCTTTGAATCTGATGAAGACACAGTAGTGTTGGAACGTTTGTCATCATCTGGAAGAATCTTGTAATATGATTTTGGACACCCCTAAATTGGACCATACCATTTATTAACCTTGACGTTAGTTGAACATCTCGTCTGCCTGCCTGAGTTGCAGTGGCTCGTGTCCTTCTATATTCATGTGCGTCGCGCAAGCCAGTGGAGACACTAATGTAGGTAGCCAGCTGCTATCTAGATAGTTTTACTTTATTACCTTCAGTGTTTCTGAATTAGATTGTGTCAAGTGTCTACATTATAATGTATATGATGTATCATCTACAGACTGCAGACATTACGTTAAACAAGTAAGACACTGTAGGATTTGAACAATTTTGCTGAGGGCCGGCTTATGGCATAGGCCATTTAGGCGGTCGCCTGGGGCGCCACCCTCTGGGGAAAAAAAATAAAATAATATATGTATATATATAATACAAAAAATAAAAAATGCGTAGGGTACCTAAAGGGCTAAAGCCAGCCCTGATTTAGCTTGTATAGTACAACAAATCAAAAAACAAGGCTCTTGCTGAGCTGAGACATTTTTTCATCCTTCCCTTTTTGCCAACGATTGAAAATTAACAGTATGTAACCCACTTGTCTGACATGGTAAGGAAAAAGGCAATGGTAAAGAAATATGCAATAATGCTTGTGATTGCACAGTTTTTTTTTGCAGAAATACTGTAAGGACTGAACACATTTGCAAAAACTGCAACTTTGTTGAGGGACTCAGTTTGAGTTCAATGTTTTCTCTGAGTGAGTGTAATAATGAATGCTGCATTCCGACAACGTATCATTATTTTACATTACAGCCATTACTGTTTTTCAGCCATCCATGTATGAGCTCTCAGATTTGTTGCAGCGTCTCACAGGGATGCAGGCTATAAATGAAATGCAAGCAATTTATGAGCCATTTGAAGTGATCTATATTCAAGCTTTCATGGTCTCTTATGTCAGGCTGTCCCTGGCTGTGCTCAGTTTAGCATAGGAGACCAGTAAAAGGGAATTACATCATTTTGGAAATATGCAAGAACCTCTGGATTCCAAGAGAAAAGGATTATCCTCTTATGCTCCATTTGAATCCTTGGGGGAAGTACAGCGTGTCGACCCCTGTTCTGACAAACACATTTTTCCTCTTCCATTCATAAAATACATGTCAAACGTGTGTTGAAAAATGTATTTTAAATAGCACCTTACAGAACATTTGCAGCTCAATGATATAATTGTGATACTTTTAGTTACATTATGATTATGTTTCCAAATTAATGTGCAGATATATAAAAAAAACTGTTTTATTTTAGTATGCAGAATGATCCTCTATACATGTGTCTTTCACAAACAGACTTTCAGTTTATAATCCTCAATATAGTTTGACTGATTACGTACATTTACATTTGGGTGCTAATGAAAGTTGTTCACAGTGTACAACTAATTTTTTGTTTATTTTGTTATATAAAGACATGGTCACAAGGCTTTTTTTCCTTGTGTCACAATGTCTTCACAGTAACATGTAACAGGGATTTATTATAGAAAATGAATGAATAAATAAAATCATAAACCCATTAGGCATCCTCTTTCATGCGAGGACGATGCTTGAATATATTGAATTGAAATGTGTAGCCTTCTGTCCAAGTAATCTCTTTCATATAGCTTTTCACTCACATCATCTTCATCACTGACTCAGTTCTGCACTGCAAGGCTGAAGCTTTTCTTGGGGAAAATGACAAACATGCATGTGCTGTCACACACACACACACAGACACACACACACACGGTCGTGTTTCCATGACTTTAAAGGACATCACATTGACTTACATTAATTTCCTGTAGAGAAACCCTATGTGGGTCCCACATTAATGTTAGACAAAGTAATGGACTCTAGACACCCGCCATTCTCATTCTCATGTATATCTTGTGTATTGTTATATTTTTAATCTGATATGTGTATGTGCACTAGCAGCTAATATTCTGGTAGGTTTATCTGTGGTTATAAAGAGTAAAAGCCACACAGGCACTTCGGGCAGCTGAGGGGTCCTTGGGTGAGATGCAGGAGCATAATGCGTCATTCAGCAGACGTATCGGCAGTATGTAGCCACGCAATGCTAATCAGCTGTGTTTCTGTGTTTTCCAGGGAAGAAGTAAAGATTTATTTTAAACTTATGCACGCCTGGAAGTCACTTTGTGTCCAAGTGTGCAACACCTAACTGCTACTTGCCTAATCTTACACTAACCTTTAACCAAGTGTTTACCCTAAAATGATTTACGTTATGGGGACTTGCATCTTGTCCTAAAAGAAAGGCGAGTCCTCACAATATGACTAGGTATACAGATTCATGTCCCCACAACATGAGAAATACACACACACACACACACGCACACACACACACACACACTTCCTACAGAGGCCCAAACCATCTGTTAATGTGTCTAAACACCTGTGTTGGCGACCACCTGTGTTGGAAACATCCTGGTTGGACAAGTTTCATATTAAGTGTGTAATTGACTTTGCCCTTTGTAAAATTTGGAGCAATTTGGAACTCTTCCCTTCACATCTGGGAGGTGGTTAATGAGTTTCTGACTTGGGACAACTGAAACCTGCTCTATTAATATGAGCTTTTGTGTAATATCCTCTCAAAATCCACAGTTTTAACCTTGCAACTAGAGTACATTTAGTTGAGATTAGAGGCCTGCGCCAGTAATATCTACAGAATCGATTGAAATGGAGTAGATAACAGGGTGTTCACCCAGAGTCGGAGTTCCTTTTTGTTATTTCTGTGACCGGGAGAACAACTGCATTCCTGGTAGTGAGCTAAAACACCAAAGCCCTCTTTGATGTCATGCAGATTGGAACAGTGGAGATTTAATTTTGCCTTAAATACAGAGAAGAAAATACTTTATTCTGTATTTTTTTTGGTCATCAAAAAGAAATGTGTGTGTTTTTCTATATTCACTTTTCTATATAAAGAAATGTATTTACTAATCGTGCACAATAGGAAAGTTGAAGAAAACGTCTTAGGCAATTAGATCCCATTGTGACATCACCAGTGTGTTTGGCGGCAGCTAGCAGTAAGGTGGCAGATCGCAACCAATTGAAGCTTCTCTGTGTGCCAAGTGTGTAGGAGAACTATGGTGGCTGACGAGGAAAAGGTGTATGGACCTCTCTAAAGCCAGTTCTCTGTTCTATGCTACTATAGAAACATGGCAGTGCCACATAGCGGACTCCATGAACAGGACCCGGTCCCTATGTAGATATAAATGGCTCATTTGAGGTAACAAAAACCATGAATATTATATTATATTTCTGCCAATAGATTAACGCTGCACAACAGAGGTAGTGATGCTATGAGCTATACAGGAATATCCCAACGACACTGGTGGTGGTGAAGAGCAATGCTGAAGATCTGGATGGATGAGGTGTGGAGCAGGACTTCTGATTAACTCACTGGAAGGCCAACTGGGAAGACTGGTTGTAATGAAGATCGGAGGTTAATGGTGGGAGGGTCAAATCCAGATCCTGGAGTAAGCATGAAGATAGTCAGTACTCCTGATCTTCCTTACGCTAAGCTTCATATGTGTATAGTCTACTATTTAATAATTTATTTGCAACTTAATTTGAACAACAGCAAAAAATCTGAACGCAACCTGACTTTTATTTTACTATGTTTTTAAAGTAAGAAACAGAAACCAAATTGAAATCTTTCCTGCTGTATTTATTGTCACAGAAGCAAAGGGTAATTGGAATGGAAATAGAATCGGCATGCTGTCTGACAAACATCTCTAGTTGCAAAATAAAATCCTGAATATTTACAAATTCAATACATCATTTAAAATGATACATGGAGTTGGGAAGTTGTAGGAGCTATTTCGGTTGCCCTCGGCGGTAATTTTCTCCATAGACAATGTCATGTGACTCACAGTTGGAGCACTTTTATTTTCGACCACTATTCTTGGAACGACTGCAACACTTTTTAGATCTTAATTTAACATTACTGTGGAGAGTGTGGCCCTCCTCTTCCTGTTACAATGACAAGGATCCAAGTAATCTAAAATAAATAAATAAATAAATAATTTAGAAAAAAGTTGGATTTTGCTTCTTTGACTATAAACTGGCTGATTTAAACTTTACTACTTGATTCTGTATTATGTTGGGGGAAAAGTCAGTCACAAATGAAAGAAAAGAACATACCATTGAATATAAACTGCACAGGATGTACAGATTGCTTTGACTTTGTTGTCATGAATCAGATCCTATCTATACATGAAAGGATTGAAATAACTGAGGTTGGATTTATCTCACTTCTTCCGTTTGAAATATAAAAATAATTCTTGCTTCAAAAGCAGTATCAGTTCAGATTTTTCGTCATCATTGCTGCCTGATTACATTTGTATCTGTGGCACACAGCAGGGAAAGCTCACCTGTTGTACAGAAAATTACTAAATGAAAATGCATGCACATACCAGTACATTCAGTTACACGATGTAATCCTGCTCTCTCCCTTGTCGCTCGCTGCTGGTGCACTTAACATACCATGTTGTCATGAACTGACCAAGCATCTACTGTAAATCCCTGCAGTAAATTCCATTCTAATTCATATTGGATATGGATACTTGAGAATCCCAGTGGGTGTTGCAGTTGACAATGCAGGACTGTCGTCTGGCACACTCTTGTCCCGGTGATGTCGGTGGCTGTCATCCCGAGGATTAGAGAATGGACAGAATGAAGGATACATGCCGTTTCCCAGATTAGGATTGACCTGCTTTAAAACATAATGGTGATTTCTTCTTATCCGATTAAAGCCACCAACTGACCCAAATGATTTAGCTTTCTCTGCATTACATTTTGAAATGTCTGCAACAGTAGCATGAGAAATAATTAGATTTCCATTCATCTAGGAAGCCTTTATTTCATTAAATTTCAATTCAAATCAGAAACAAATGTGAAGCAATTTATTGAGAGCTTGTACTCTTGCAGTCTGTATTTGTTCTGCACATGTTGATTATCTGTGGGCTGTGTTCGGCTGCCCGTCTGTCACAAGAAACATGAACCACACAAATCACATCCTCAGACACAATTCAGCGATGTTTGGACTCTGTAATCTGCCTTTCTCTTTCTGTGTCATTGTTATATTTATATATTTTAAAAGAGGCAAACATTGTGCCACCAGCAATTGTTAACATTAGAATGTTTTATACACTACATTTTTAATATGTTCTACAGGGTAACAAATAAGTACAACCTAATTATATGTATTAAAAAAATTAAAAGTCATAACCATCTGTATGACATTAGAAATAATTTTCAGTTGTGCTTTATGTTCAGTGGCAAAGCATAAATTGCAGGCAATTACCAGCTCATGACACTATAGTATCTCATAACAATAAACCATCTGCACCAAGCTCAAATTCCTCATTTCCCAGGAAACATTTCTGTCTTCTTTGCTGAAAAGTTCAAACTATAATCGTTCAAAACAAAAGTACAGCCATGACCAGAGGTCACACAAGGTCACGCAAGGTCAGACAAGTTCATTCACTGTTGCCACACTTCATTTTCAAATAGCTCCCAATTATTCTTGCTTTATTTCACTAACTGACCGTTAGCTTGCTAGGCTGATGCAGCACATAAATTACCATCCTGTCTTTTTTTCCCACTATGCACTGGCGGTTTTACTTGGCACTGATGAACCCAAAACATTGGTGCAGCCATATCATTTATTTTAAAAAATGACATTTAAATTAAAAATGAAACCAGATACTTGTGTCATGTAGCAGAACTCTAAACTGGAGAGTAATGTGTCAGCCTGGTCTAATCCCAGGGTGTCAAATACCGACGCTTTGGCAGTGGCCCTAGGTGTCTTGATACAGACGCACGAAGCACCCTTTAGTGTCTGTATGAGATGCACCAGGCTTTCAAATAAAACTCCAATCTAAACTCATCCGCATCATGATTTGATGTTCAGAGCAACGGACGTAGGATTAAGAGCAAAAAGGTCAGTGTAGAACACTGGTTAGATGGGTGAAAAAAACACAAGACTTTCACTCAGGAGACCGGCTTTTACGATACGATACGATAATACTTTCATTGTCAGACAGGTCTGAAATTTGTCTTGCGTCACAGCGGCAAAAAAAAGATCAAGACAAGAAACAATCATACACACATTACAATCACAGAATAACAATATTCAGGGCCCTTCAACGTACATTTGATCTGGGATTTAGCTCCATATTTAGTTTTAGGATTGACTGGTGTACAAAAGAGTGCTTCAGTCTAACCTTATTAAATCGTGGAACCCTGCATCTCTGAATTGATGGTAACAATTTGTATTCACTGTTCAAAACACGGTTGGGGTCAGAGATGATGGTGTTAGCCAGCCTTATTATGTTATTATGATAGGCTGATTCATAGAATTTCTCAAGGGGTCGATTAATATTTGAGCAGATTTTCATTTGGTGGAGAAGTTTTGACTTTAAAGTAGTGGACAAACACTTGTACCATGTAGTATAACAATACTGTAGAACAAAATACTTGCGCATTAGATAATGAATATTCAATATTATATAGAAAATGCATTATATTTGAAATGTTGGGTTTTAAGGTACTATTGTAAGCCACCGTTTGTACTATAACCACACTAAGTACTCATTGCATAATCTATGTGAAAAATAAATAAATATACAAGCCCATAAGACTGCAGAGGAAATCATAGTTAATTTACAGGACAATCAGACAGACAGGACAGGACCATTCACTAATCACCTGATCAAAATGTTACAGGGTATGTCATTAAGGGTGAAGTTGGCATATTTCACAAGTGTTTTGTTGAGTTAGAAACCAAACCACCTCAAGCAATGCGTTCTGTCAGAAACATCCAGATCACCTGTGCAGTTATTAAGAAATGTAGGAAATCTTCATAAATCTACATCAATCTTTGGATATGACTTTAAAAGAGATATAGGTCAGTCCAATAGTAAGGAGTGATTTTAATGAGCAACTCAGATTCTGTTAATACAATAAAAAGAGACAGGACAGCTCAACACTGTTCATTGGCCTCTGAATAATTAGAGCAGCAGTTATAGCAATTTGATGATCGTATGCAACTAAGCTGGAAATTTGTACCTCGACTTTTATGTGCTCATGTTTGTAGGGGGTCATTAAAGTTGACGGCACAACCATAGCGAACAAAGGGGTGCCAAGAGTTAATTGAAATGTGCTGAGCAGACATTGTGTGCATACAGTGTAACTTTATGGTTGGAGCCTTGAGTCACTGAGCCACTCCATCTATTTAGGTGTAGCTCATTACATGGTAAATGGAAGAGAGAAAAAAGGAAAAAGTGTGTAAAACCTTTCTCTGATATGGATTACCTTCTCTTGAGCAGGTCAGGTAATTAACTTTTTACAGCACGCCTCCATAATGTTAATCCTGTCTGAATCAGAGAGGTTGTTACCCTCTACCAATGAGAACATTTCACACCTGAACACAGACTGTATTTAGGTTAAGTTCAACTTTTGTTGAACTAAATGGTGACCCGATACCGTAACTACTACTAATTAACTACTGGCTGTCTAAAAGTAGTCAGCACTATCTATGGCTGAACTGTCTACTTAATAGTGATGGTTAGATCTGTATTTAGAAGTCAAGCCTTGCCAATGACTGAAGGTAAGGTTGGAAAAACAAGACTAAAAGTTGTGGTACTTTGAGCTAAAGACTCATTCATTCATTCATTTGGGTGCACTCATTTAGCAATTTAACAGTAACACTAACCTTAGCATCACCGTAGCAGCCAACCGCACAGGTGGTCATGACACAATAGTATGGTAAATTATAATTTGTAATACCTGTTTTTAACTACCAAAAGTAAAGACTTTACCAGACCCTGTTTGCTGCTGGGTCTGCGTTCCCATACAACTAAACTGCATTGTGAATTACATTTGGAGGGAAACGTATTTTGTCGAGGATTACATTTGTTTTTGATGTATCACAAATACGTTTTGTAATGGTAATCCATGGATGTCTGTGTAGGGAGGAGGTCAGGGTGGTTGATGGGTCAGAAAACAAGACTTTGACCCAAGAGACCACTGTTTGTATCCCAAGCGAAACTAAAAGTCAACGTCTTAATTTATGTTCGTAGCTCAATAACGTAACAAACATGGTCATTTTATGCCAAACCATGATGATTTTTCACTAAACCTAACCAAGTAGTTTTGTTGTGTTTTTGTTTTGTTTAGTTTCAATTTACAATGTTAACCACGTGTTTGAACTGTTTAAAACTGTGACCATCTGGGAGAAAATACATTTCCCTCAAAACGTAATTGAGAATGCAGTTTAATTACATGGGAACATAATTTTTATAGGAGACATGGTTGGTAATGCAGAGATTCAGACATGAATCACAGCCATCAGTTGTGTTTTTTGAGGCTGTTTGATGATTGAAGTGATGAAGGAAATCAAAATCAGATAAAATGGTTCAACATTCAACAGCTGATTTTGCAGAGGTTGAAGGAACAACCCCATGTAGATACAATCAGGATTGTCCAGACTGAACCCAACTTACTGTAACTCAGCATACATCAAACAGTAATTAGAATGCAGATTGCAGGCTTGCTGTGCAGTCTAATCAGCCGGTTTAAAGCATGAACAAATGTTGGTTATGTTCCTGTGGGGATACCCATGAGCCCCCAGCTGAGCGCTGCTGTGTTAGAGTTTTCCCTGGAGAACAAGAGGGTCACCTCTACGCAACAGAGAGGAAAACTGTCGTCTGTGTCTGTGTGTTGAACGGAGTCTCTGGATGGGGTCCGCTTGGGGACTCTGTAGTTCGGCTAAGGGACTTCAACACTCAAAGGAGAAACCTGGAGGGGGGTGGACCAAGGGAAACAGCATGCCTGATCTGAACCTGTGTGGTGTTGTTGGACTTCTTTGTCATGGATTGTGTAGAATAAACCCCATTTTCAGCAGGTAGTTCATGAGTGTACCTTAGGTGATCAGAATGAGTGAAATTCAGGACAGGGGAGTTGGAAGTGGGCGTGGTCACGTGGTCACGTGGCCATGGCAGGTATTGCCTCCAGTACATTACACTCAGTGCCAGTGAACAGTCGTATTAATAATAGTAGTATTATAATTTTCCTGCAGACTTTGCAAAACATTTTGTTTTAATCTCATAACTAAGGCAGAAATGATCCACAGGTATGTCCCTCCCCATTCCTCGATCTAGGTAGAGGTGTCTAGATGGTAACCCTCGATTTGCAAAACTCTCGCAAAATGGTTGACCGCTGCGTTGATTTTGAATGGATAAGTTAGGATAGGTCGTCTGGCAGCGAGACTCGCGAAAGTTTTCGCAAATCTATGGTAACCGTCTAGACACAAACTCACTCCTTCTGGTAACAGCTACTTGCAGTAACGTTTTTGCTTTTGGCTGATTGTTCACCAGGTCCCAGCACACCAGGCTCCATGTCAGCAATGGATGGTTTAATTACCCTCCGTGAATGTTTTAATTCAACAATGTCGCCGCTATGTGTCGCATAGTTTTTTAATCATTTTGCGGCACTGCTCTACACAGCAAAAAAAACAAAAACAACAGCAATAATTCATGTAGGCTGCAGACCTAACAGTGCCGTCTGCGGACAACACCAAAATAATGTTTCACAACAATCAGTATTTAATTATCAAAGCTCAGGTTAAGTCTATTTTGCAACAGCTGAATTCTGAACTGAATTCAAAGCATATATGAGTGTTGCCTCAACCCAATATAACCAAACCTGTTTAACCAAATATATAACATTACTCATGTGAATCCGCATTTCTAAATAGATGAGCTTAGGTGGGTGGATATATGTCACTTATCTTTAAAAAGCATTAAATGCACCACTTGTTACGACCAAGTGCTCGAAAATGCTTAATGAACGACTTACCAATGTATTTGACAATGCTGATACTGAGCCATCAGTTATTTCTGAAGGAAGGAATTTTATGTGCAGAAATGTAAAGTTAAGTGGATGATGATACCTTAAAAAGCACAAATGTGTTGAATGTATGTCAAGTATGGTGCAGACACTCCAGATAGACGCTAAAGGTAGTGTTTCTCCAGGGTATTGGTAGAAATCCAACTACACACACACACACCTTGGGAATCCTTTAATCCTATGATATGGAGGAGAGGATTTAAGCCATAAGAGTCCTAAAAATAACACCAAAGTGCTAATATAGGGCACTGATATGATACACCATTGCTGCATAGTCATCAAAGATGACAGGCTTCATCCTAAAGTTACTCCTGCCAGTCTTATCTCAGCGTCACCGACACACATGTACCTATCGAAAACATTAATGTCACACCAGCTACAGACAAATTACACTATTAACAAAGTCAGTGTGGCGTATCTCTCTGTAGCTCTCATAACACCTGTATGGTGAGAAACGGTCGAGGCATAATTGTTATCCATTACACATACCCTGGTTTTAGAGTGGGCCAGGTTAGGTTGTTTTTCAAATGGATAATTGGAGTCTCCTCTTTTACTTTCAGAGTTCACTCTGCGTCACCTGCATGGGCGAACAGCTGATAAGCGACTCGAATACCATCTCTCTGGCTGTGTGGTAATTGAGCTGCCAACAGACATCCAACGCACTGGCGGTTACTTGTATGACAGTCTCACTCCGTATCTGCACTGGGTTTTCAGATGGGGAGGTCATGTCATGCCACTCAAAAGGAGACAACTCAAAAGTCTTCAGGTCTATTGTGAGTGTAAAGTCTTCACTGCTATCACACTCCATCAGTTTCCTCCCTGTGCTTGGTGACATGAGAAATGGATGTACTATAACCGAGTTCTGCTGATAGCTGAGTGCGAGTAAAAATGTTAAGGCTCTTGCACAGTATTTGCTAACATGTGTCTCTTCCACCATTTGGGAGCATTAAGCTAATGCCAGCTTTAGACTCTTGCCAGTAGAATCACTTTGGCTCGCATGACTGGCTGATATGCTTCAAGTAAAATTGATGTAGCACATATCTGCAGGTGAAGAGAGTTTTCTTCTTATGCCTCAACTTTGGTGTTAGGGAGTACTCTGCTCTTACCGGAAAAAAACAGACAAAAAGATAGGAATGCTAAACAATAAAAAGGTGACTTTGGATGGTTGCTACGGTGTACTCTGTGTTAATTTTGTACCAACGAATATATGTTCATTAACGACACATTTTTCCACGACTAAGAGAATGATGATGAGACAGCATCCACATCATTAAACATTAACGGTGAAGATATCATCTTCATGTTTCAGACCTCAGTCCTGACAGATGCACTACTATCATGCATAAAGTTTGCGGTTTGCGGTTCTCGTTGTATTTGGGTGGTTGATTAACGCATACTTTTGCATGTTGGTCACATTGGCTCTCATAATTGGGAGGTGCAACTAAACACATCACTGAGCACAGTTAGAACGAAATGCGGAGCTGCATTCTTAATCATACAACCTCAGATAATGATGAGATAAAATCTTATGTTAAATAAGTTTGACTCAAATTTTGGATAGACTATATCGCCTGAAATGTTCAGTATAATCTGATCACTAAAAAGGACATTTGACACAGGAAGACTAAATAAAAAAAATAGCTGACAAAATTAAGAGCGAAAACATTTTGACTAGGAGAAATGACTAAAAGTTGACTAAAATATAGTGACTTTTTGGCGACTAAAACTGCGATAAAACATTTTGAGTTGTCATTGCCTAAAACTAGGCTAAAACAATGAGGGATAAAAATTACTAAAATGTGACTAAAGCTAATAGGCATGTTCTTCTAAAGACTAAGCTGCCAAAATGAACATTGGGTGATTTTGGTAGTCACAATTGTAGTACTATTAGTGCTAATAGTAGTCTTACAACCAGTTTTATTACACCATGTCTACAGCCACGATTTTTAGTCGTACGTCTGATAGAACATGATATGCCTCCATTTACACCCTCGCAGCTGTCCACACATGACGGCTCACACTTCATGCACACTTCATATCAAATACACACGTGAGTATATGATTGTATATTGGGCTGTGAGCTCTGTCAAAATGCTTCAGATTGCCAGGCATTACTGTGGCTGAAATGATCCAGTGTCACTGACTGAGGGCTGCAGCTGCTGCGGTGCTCTTTTAGTTGCACAGGCAATGTAGACAAGGTGTTTGTAGCAGCAGTGACAGAGGTCCATTGGGAGAAATGGGAAGCTGTATGTGTATCCATGCGTATGCGTGTGAAAAAATTGCAGACTCACGGCCAGTTTAAACCAGTTAGTTCAGAGCAAAGGTAGTTTTAACCCCCAAACCCATAATGGTTATGGCTGAAAGAAGAAGAACAACAATTTTGTACTCTTTTAGAGACAGCAGGCTTGGCTAAACACGTTAATATCAAATACAGTATCCGTGCAGAGTGTTTATATTACAATGCAAATGTTTTCAATGAAGGATTTCAAATTTCACTTGTACTGAAGAGGATGGGACAGTGAGAGTCACTCCTGTAGCGTCAGTTTTGGACTGCGGCTTGTCAGTTTACACTCTTTACATGCATACAGTCTCTCTTTCAAAATAAACTACCTATGTAGATTTACTACGTTTTTAGGTTCACTTACACAACAAAATGATTTGCTTAGGTTTAGGCAACAAAAGTACTTGGTTAGGCGTTAAGTACGCACGTTACGTAATAGAAGTCAACATTGACTTGGTTTCACACGGGACACAAACAGTGATCTCCTTGATGAAAGTCCATGTTTGTTTGACCCTTCCATCCTCCACCTTTGGATTTTCTCACTCTTAATACTATGTCAGTTGCCCTGACTGTCTAATAATGATACAGATAGGTTTATATTGGAGTTAGTTGAAAGCCCGGTGCATCTTATACAGAAGTTAAAGGGTGCCTCGGGCACTCTTTAACGCGGGCACTGACCAAGCTGCGGTATGCCAAGAGTTGGGTGTGAGAACGGGTTGGAAAATTGTGAGGGCAGTTTTAATTTTTTTTTTCTGGTTCAGATAACTGCATCAGGAGCTAGAGTGGGTGATGTCACCAAGGCTTCATTGCCAATAACCAAGCAGGAAACTCCCTCCGGGCCCAGAGTATCCAGACCTACTGTGTATTAACTGATTGCTAGTTTAATTGAAAATATGTTTCAAAAATGTGCACC
>CAKAKQ010034216.1:0-31353 GCA_916700675.1 Helicolenus avius
TAAATATTATTACAAATTAGGGAGGACGATCCTTACCTGATATTAAAATAGCAAATTACTAGTTTTAATTTAATGCCATATTTGGGAATAATGATGGAAACAGGAGAACAGGGGTTTTTCAGTAACATCCAATGAAAAACTCGCATGTTGGCACATGAAGCGTCATCAGACAATCCAGTTGCTATTGGAAGCCAAAGATCAGTAAAGTCAAGATAGTTCACTCTCATTCCCAGCCTATGAAAACCAATGTCTGTTATTCCTGAAATTATATAATGTCACAGAGATATAAGAGCCTACAAAGTGAATAATTATTTAGAACTGTATCTGGCTGATACTTAAATGAAAGAATAATATGGGGGAAATCCTCGTTATATATAACATGCTCAATATAAGACACATTTTGCATATGCGAGAGGAACCTGCTAAGAAAAATTGTAGCTGTCACAACACTATCAATAACTTGATATGTTGAGATATATTTTCTTTTCTTCCGTACTGTTTTTTTGTGTGTATTTCATTGTTTTTATTGGATTGTTTTCCACAGTTTGGTTCGGTTTTTCTGCACATTTTGTGTACTTCTTGTTGTTGTTTAACTTTTGTTGTATTTGTAAAATTATGTTAGTTTAGATCCTTCTTCCTTTTTTGTTATTGTTTTTTTTTTTTATTCTGGGGTTGTGGGGAGGTCCTTTGTGTATAACCCTGTGGCTTCTTGACCTCTCCTGACACATTTTCTTGTTTTGTTTTTCATTGACTGGATTTTGTGCAGTTTTATACATGTGAAAAAAAATAAATAACTTGCAGAGACCCTACATATTGCTGCATTCCGCATATATTGTATTTTTCTGGAGAAAATAGAGGTAACGTCACCAATTTGAGACTGTGCCCTCCCTATTTGTAGCGAAACCGGAAGTGGTAAGTGGTGATTCCTCTCACTCCCACTAGCTCCTTTTCGCCCTACTGTAACAACAGCAGCATCAAGACAAGAGATAACCTAAAGATGGACGAATTTGAAGGTGGGATAAATTGCTCTATATGTATTTATTTTTAGCTTCTTTCGTGGCAAAGTCGAGCTCACAACCTCCCCTCTGAAATTCGCGGATATATTTCTGCTTTAGCTTTACCAGATTTTTGTCAGCGACCTCTTTGTTTTGTGTGGGATTTAATGTTAGCCCCAAGTATTGCTAAGTAACGGTAGGGCCAAGTATTGCTAGGTAACGGCAGGGCCAAGTATTTTTAGGTAACGGTAGCCCAAGTATTTTTAGGTAACGGCAGGGCCAAAGATGAAGCTAGTGTTAGCTACAGACTGCACACTGAATGGGTGTGATCCCTACATTAAGCCATAGGAAGCTATCCAGTCTTAGCATGCTGCTAACTAATAAACCATGGCATGAATTAAAGCATAGTATATTATATAAAACAGTTTATGTGAGCAAAAGTAAGCATTTAATTGCCATATGCTGCCTATGAGATGTGTCAACAAACCAATGTTTATCTACACCTGATTATTCTATCAGTAAAGACAATGGTGGCCTGCAGCCATAGTCCATTTCTGTTATCTATGTGATTAAAACATTCCTCACTATAATAATCACAATGTAATCTTTTATTCTTGCAGATGATGAAGCTCCTGTTGGGGAACTGACTCAATGCAACACCTGTAAAAGATACTTCTTCCCTAAAGTCCTGGTAAAAAAAAAAAAAAAAAAGTAGAAGCACTCCATTGTCATTTTTTAACATCCCCTTAAAGCTGCAGTGGGTAGAGTTGGATCATGTGCCTCTGTGTCCTCTGGTGCTCTTATAATGGCATCTGCAAGATTTCACAGACCGGAGGAAAACAACCAATCAGAGCCCGAGCTGGAGCCTTGCTGTCTCTGAGCAGCTGTCAATCACTCGTGAATTCCGATCAAACCGGTCAAACTAGGCAGCGCTGATCAAAAATGAATAAATATTATGTTACTGTAATGCCTATTTCTCACCTCAAATGTTTTCAGAAACATCTAGTAGTGTACTGTAGTGATGGCGAGCTGAAGCTTCATGAAGCATTTAAGCTTTCCAGCAAATTGGTTCGGAAAAGGGTTCATTTCTCCAGGCTTCATGTGCACACGAAACCACCTGGTGGCCAAAGCGTGTAAAACAGGCATGATATGTTAACCATGTGATCTGTGATATACTGTATTTAGCACCAGTAAAGGCTGGTGGGAATGACTGGAAACAATGAACAAAAATATATATTACCATGTAATCCATTTATGTCTATATAATATAATGTCTATTTTCTAGTAAATATATTATGACATACATGTATAATAAACTGTAATTGTTTTATGAGTAATGAATCTTATGTGTGTAAACAAATCCTTTGGTCAATAATTGTATTGTAGTGTAGTGTAATATAATATAATAATGGCAGGAGGGCTAATATCAGTGTTCTGTGTCACTTCTGGAAAGTGGCATTGGTTTAACCAGAGAAGATCTGAACCACTTCCTGAACCAGTCACGCGGTATGTCCTGGCAGCGAGGCTTCGGACGTCATCGATGACGTAATTTGTCTAAAACGATACAAGCCTCAATATCCGCATCGCGGAAAACATCCTGGATTACTCAACACACGCTCCAATGCTTCGGCACAGCACGTAACATCACTACTAAACAGTACACTACAAGATGTTTCTGAAAACATTTGTGGCGAGAAATAGGCATT
Source organism: Helicolenus avius (assembly GCA_916700675.1). NCBI lineage: Eukaryota > Metazoa > Chordata > Actinopteri > Perciformes > Sebastidae > Helicolenus > Helicolenus avius. The sequence continues at coordinate 2,702 of CAKAKQ010034216.1, forward strand.
ATAGTTACAGAATATCGGTTCATATTTGATCAGCGCTGCCTAGTTTGACCGTTTGATCAGAGTTTGCGGGTGATTGACAGCTGTCTCCGTTGAATCATCACAGCCAATAGGAACGCTCTCTCTCTGAAATGACCTGTGAAAGGTCAAAGTCTCCCGTCACAGCCTACATTTTTTAAAGCCTGAAAACAGAGTCATGAGGAGGTGCATACGTCTAGTTTTCTCTCAGAACACTTGAATTATAATATGCTGAAAGGTTATTATGGAATTTTTTCCCAATGATGCCAAAAACATTCTGCCTACTGCAGGTTTAATAGAGATATAAAGTGGTATACTGTCATAATCCAAAGAACAGTACAGTGTTGTGAGAGGGCACAGTTTCATGCTTCATGTTCATCTAAAATTTGAGTCTTTGTCAATATATTTTGCTAAAAAGATTAATATATTGTGTTAAGCATGTGCTAAGACAATATTTCTACTGTTATTTTCAGCTGAAAGGATATCAGCTGTTTGGATGTGTTATTGGCTACAATCCAAATAGCCAGCAGGACCCTTTGAAGAGCTCTTTATAAGGAGGTTTTAACAAAGCACTAACGTTTTTTGTTAAAGCACACCTGTACAATTTTAGACTACATGATTTAAAACCCTGACTAATGACCTGCTGTAGTGCTAAAATGTGTTGTCAAATTTAAATCTAGGAGTGCAGATTGTAGCTAATGGTTGGTTGCTATGTAATGGAATTTGTTACCAAGGGATCAAACTGAAAAACAAATGCTGGGTTTCTACACTTGAAGCTATTTCAAAAGGACCACTTTCAACTGTGAGATTTACTATTCACTATTGAGATGATTTATAACTCTTATTTACATAATTGACTTATTGTTGTGTAAAGCCTTTTGTACACGTGATTGTCTATGTAGTAGTTGTACACATAGATAAAAGCGATTATGATGCACATTTTTATTACCACCACTGTATTTGCTGTCATCATAACTTATTGTATTATTATGTTAACATGACTTGAACATAATGCAGAGATGGGTTTTATCACGTCAAAGCTACAATGATTTCCAATATGTTCCAATAACATATTGTTTCCCACTAATGCCAGTGCACACAATTGTGCACTTATACCAGCACTCATCCTCATTTGTTGACAAATGGCTACAATAATGCATAATTCATTAGAGCATTGTTATGGTGGCATGTCTGTATTTGTGTAGGGATGTGTGCTACATTTGGGAGGTTTGAAAAAAAAACTGGATGCAACATTCAATAGATGACTGGTGATGTAGTTTGTAACTAGATTTTATTTGAAAGATGTTTCCAAAAACAGTAGAAGCAGATTAAATTAGTGTATTTTTGTGTATTGTGTATTTGTTTCCCCTCCCTACAGGAGAAGCATGCTAAAATCTGCCAAAAGTCAGCAACCAAAAAGAGGAGGGTTTTTGACTCCAGTCGACAGAGAGCTGAGGGTACAGACCTCCCACTCAAACCCATGAAACCAAAGGTAAGACTACACCTTCGGAGGGTGGGATGGAAATCCAACTCTAAAATTCCCAAGAGGAGTTCAATTTGATTATTAATTGGAAGAACAAAACTACTCAAAGTTGTAGGTCTCAGTGTGGAAACTCTGTCCCAAAAATAACTATAGGAACAGTTTAATGACAATAGTGTTTTGAATATGTGAATATCAGCTTAAATAAATTGAGGCACTTTCAATTGTATTTCCGTCACAGTTCAGTCTGAGTTCAACTTCAGCTGAGAAAGTAAGTTGATTTGTCTTTTTTTATCTGTCCTTTCTTTATGTTTATGTGAGTTTTTCACTCACTGTTTCTGGTTTTAGTAGTAGTTTATGAATTTGTTGTATTTTCCCTACCTTCCGCAATCTACAACTGACAATATTCAAATGTAGCTCATTATATTTTAATTTACTTTAACCATTCATTTGTTGACAGTCTTGCCTCTATCCTCTCAAGCTGCAATAATTCTTTTGAACCTGTCGTAGACTTATTCTCTTTCTCTTTGACAACTACAGCTTTGTTTATGGCAGTACCTTCATAGAGGTTGTCATGAAGTCTCAAGACTTGCTAATCCTTTTGTGCCCAGTTTGATATATATATATTCTCTCTGTTGTCTTGGCGTCAACTAAATGTTGAACACTCACTCTGCCCTCCCACTGGAATAACAGTATTCTCAGTTTTCTGGTATGAACAAGATAAACCTCTAGTCCTTATGCAATTTTCTCCGAATCACATCATTGGCAAATTGAAGTCCTTAATTAGGAGCCAAAAATGATAAAAATGTTGATTGAGTTGTCAGAATATATAATTATATAGAAATATATCACACAGTCAAGGCTTTGGGGAATATACTGTAAATGATACATGGTTAGAGGGAATAAAGGAGCTTCAGTTCTCTCAAAAATCATCTGCGTTTGTCAGACAAACACACTTAATGAACTTGAAGGCTAAGTGTAAAGGAGGAAGTAGGAAGTCAGCAGGGCTATCACGTTGCCACAGAAACAGGTCAAAGAAAGAGGAGGCTCAGTGAACTACTTCTGTCAGAAATCATCAGCTCTAGAGAAGGATCAGACTGCCACTACGGTAAGAAAGGGCTTTTTTACATGTCAAGGCTGAATAGAAATGAAGTTCATTTGAGAACGTGCATCCTGGTGGTTCAGTAACATTTTCTTACTTTTAGATTGTTTAAAGGGGACCTATCATGCGTTTGTGCTTTTTCCCTTTCCCTTAGTGAGTTTTATAGTGTTTTTGTGGATGTAAAAGGTCTGCAAAGTTACAAAGTCCAGGCCAAAGTTATTACTCTCCCCCACAGAAACACTGCTCCTGAACTGCCTGAAACGTCTTGCTTTTCTTCTGTAACGTGGTGATGTCACCAAGTAACACATTTGCATAATGGCTAGTTTGGCACATCCTCAAACAAAGCTAGTTATAGCGGAGCTGGAGCGGAGTCCGAAGGGTTTGGTTTGGTTGACCAATCACAACAGTGGACCAGCTGACCAATAGGAGCAGACTGGTCTTTTCGGAAGGGGCGCGGGGGTCTGCAAATTTACAAAGTGCATAATCCATGCCAAAGGGAGTTAATCTCCCCCACAGAAACACTGCTCCTGAACTGCCTAAAATGCCTTGCTTGAAGTCCCGCCTTTTCTTTCGTAACATGGTGATGTCACTAAGTAACACATTTGCCTAGCTGCTAGTTTGGCACGCCCTCTAACGGAGCGTTTCAGACAGAGGGTGAAAAGAGGTGCTGCACAACAGCCGGTATGAGAACAGTAAAGCGTTTTTGAACATTAAACATATTCTAGTAGTTACCCAAAATACAAGTATGCACCTGATAATAAGCATAATAGGTCCTCTTTAAAGTACAGAGTAACGAGAGACACTTATGGTGACCTTATTTTCAAAACATTCAGTTTTCAGTCAGTGCATACATAATGAGGAAACATTCAGTTCAAGTGATGACAGCACATCTGAATGGCAGTGATGGCGTTAACCATGACAGCAGCAATAGCTGTCTGGGGTTGTGGTAAACCAACAAAAAAACAGGCTGGTGTAACATTGCATCTCATCTGTGTTTCCTCCTGCCAGCCAGAACCCCCTAAGAAGCAATCCAACTGGCGTCAGAAACATGAGGACTTCATCGCTACCATCCGGGCTGCCAAGAACATCACTCAGGTCTTGAAGGAGGGGGGACCATTACCCCCACCACCTCCTCCTACTATTGACCCAGGTAACACGTAGCTCTATGGAGAGTGGGATTCAATTAAGCACGAAACAGAAGAACAACTTTTTACTGTTACTGGTTACTGTTAAGAAACTCTTTTAGAATTGTGAACACATCAGCTGCTTACCAGGGCTCGTGATCCGGGGCTGATGCTTTTTTTAAACAGTAGAGTAATTGAAAGTAGGAAACACTGCTGTCAAATTATAAATATGGGCTAGAAATGCCTCAGAATGTGGAATCCCAAGTGAAAATATGACTTATTGAGTTTACAGTTGCAAGAGTAAAAACAAAAAAACTAGGGCTGTCAAAGTTAACGTAATAATAACGCAACTTGCAATTTTTAGGTTGTAGCAGGCTCAGTTTTAAAGCTAGAGTGAAGATACTGGTATCATATGAAACTAAAAACCTTAAGGAATCCATTGGTACCATGGCATACTTACGTGTCGCAAAGGAGGCTAAATAACGCTCCAAATTTACGCTAAATTTATGCAAAGAAAAACTGGCATGACCATTTTCAAAGGGGTATCTTGACCTCTGACCTCAAGATATGTGCATGAAAATGGGTTCTATGGGTACCCACGAGTCTCCCCTTTACAGACATGCCCACTTTATGATAATCACATGCAGTTTTGGGCAAGTCATAGTCAAGTCAGCACACTGACACACTGACAGCCGTTGTTGCCTGTCGGGCTTGAGTTTGCCATGTTATGATTTGAGCATATTTTTTTCATGCTAAATGCTAAGTTTCTGGATAATATTTGTCAATGTTTTGTGTTGTTAATTGTTTTCCAATAATAAATATATACATATGTTTGCATAAAGCAAGCATATTTGCCCACTCCCATGTTGATAAGAGTATTAAATACTTGACAAATCTCCCTTTAAGGTACATTTTGAACAGATAAAAAAACGTGTGATTAATTTGCAATTAATCATGGACAATCATGCAATTAATCGGGATTAAATATTTGAATCGATTGACAGCCCTAAAAAAAAAACAAGTACAAGGCAAATCATCATCACGTAGCACCACTTACAATTGTCTCTATATCCTGGATTTATGTCACTGTAGCAGTTTTACAGTAGATGCAATCACAGGTATATTTTCTCCCCACTTGTTTTGTCTTCAGACTATGTCCAGTGCCCTACCTGTCAGCGGAGGTTTAACCAGGTTGCAGCTGATAGACACATAAAGTTCTGCCAGGAGAAGGCCGCCCGTATGCCCAAGGCCAAGTTAGCAGAAGCCAAGAAGCCCGCTGCCCGCATACCGGTACACACACACACACATGCACACAGTGCACCACTGATTGTATATTGTGCACACGAACAGACAATTTGTGCTTTTGTGGGGAAATATTACTTTACTTTAGTTGACGACTTTCTTCTTATAATGAAAACAGCTGTGTTCACCCACAGTATTCATAATGATTAGATACTTGGCTCAGCCAAATCTCAATCTTATGTTATTGCCAAATTCTTTATAATTTAAGAAGTGTTGTTTGTGAATTCATAATAATTCCTTGTCCGTTATTCCCATGGTGAGACGCCCACTTTGCAGCAGGCGTAGAATTACCAGTCACTTAGCAACAGCTATCGGCACATGACTGGGAGTTCATTTTGGAATCCAATAAAAACAGCCAAACCATTTTGGTTCAGAGCTCTAGCTTTTTTTTCTCCAATCATAATGAGGGGCCATTGATCATTATGTCACTTAGGTTTCCCAGTGTGCCATGGTGGAAAACTTGCCAGTTTTTTCCCACTGTCTCAGATTTTGTTGCTTTTCAGTTTCAGATTTTCTTTTCAGTTTAAAACATGTTAATATACCAGTTTGTAAAGCCAAACCATTGTACATATTTGCATATTTGATAACCGACGTGGACACACATGTACAACTACCAAGCATGCATGTATGGCACATTATGGTCTGCCCTTTGTCATGAAAACTACAGTGTGGTGATACCTGACCTATGTGTCCTATCCCTATTTCTGTGTGTCCAAGTAGAGCAGCTTTGTTGATGCTTTGCATTCCATGACCTCCGTGGTTAATGTTTTGTATTATGTACTTAATCTCCATTGTCTCTCTCTCTCTTCCTCTCTTTCTCTCTCTCAGGTCAAGCCTAACCCTCCCTCTGTAAAGAAGGCCAACTCTCCTGTCGTGTCAACCATCCCTTCAGCCTCCTCTCGTTTACCCCAGAGATCAAGCCCCGGACAGCCCACCGGTATGAGCGCAGCTTTTGTTGAATTGTGCATCACAGGTTGTTGTGTTCACACCCGACAGTTCTGTATATTTGTGACATATTTTTAAAAAAAAGAAATGACGCAGGTTTTTCTCTTTCACTCCAGGGATCCCTTCTAGTAAGGTCTCTTCTGCAGGTCCAGTACGTAATACATCCGGTCTCACAAGCCCTCCATCAGGGTCAGTGCACACACACACCACACACCGCACACCGTACTGAAAGATAGCCACACAGAGAAGTCAAAGGCATTGTTCTTCACTTGTTTAGAATATGATGATGGCTATGGGGTACGTTTACCTTTTACTACGAAGAGTGGATTATCTATTTGAGTTTGAAGCACTTTGCTGCAGATGCATGTTATTCAGGAAAAGTTTCTTAAGCTAGCTCAATAATGATTTAATAATTACATTTCAAAGTAATACTAATACCATAAATTATAAGAAAAAATATATCAATGTAGTATTAGTTGACAAGTGTTTTGATATGAATACGTTATTCACTTTATAATTTGACTTGACGTAATAGTAGCGTCAGTCATCATGAGTCAACTCAAATGTGAGTTTTGAACTTCGGCCTTTCTTTACAATCCCAAGTGCTTTGCGTTTTACATATCCTTGTCTTTCTTCTCTTATGTTTTTCCTCTCAGTGTGGGAAGTAAGCCCCGAGGAGTGGGCTCTGGCTCTGGCTATGGCTCTGCGAGGAGCCCTCAGTCTGGAATAGGGCTCAACAAGAAGAAAGCAGACAGCTACATATCTAGGTGAGCCAGTTCACGAACAGGTTTTAACTGTGAGAATGAATGAAAAAAAAACAAACCCAACCACCATACAGTCTTGCTAAACTATCCTGACCTCTTGTGGTTTGGTGGTGTATCGCATACAGCTGGAGAGTCCATTGTGTTCCCATTCAGTAGTGTGTGTTTCCATAACAGGTTACTGAATGGTGCCTTATGTGTGTATGTATTCTAGCAGAACGGTTTAAACAAAAGTAGCTGTACAGCTTGTATAATTGTGATGTAAATTATAATGCAAGCCGTACTGCTCCAGGTTTTGTTTACTGAGGTGTTCGTAATGCTGACACTGTCATCTTAATATAATCAAGCTAAAATATGTGATTTAGTTATATTATTTTGTTGTCTTTTCGATTTTAATGTAAATTTTGATTTGTTTGTCGTCTTTTAGATTTTGTTCTGTCCTTTATCATTTAATGGTTATGTGTTGTTTGTTCATGTGTTTGGTTTTAAAAGTAAAATAAAATATTCAAAACGTTTTTAATTGAATGTACTTAGTTTCTAACCTTGCTGTCTTTTGTTGAATTTCTCAGGAATGATGTCGACGGCGATGACGGGGTTGGCAACGGCGGGATGAAGAGCAAGTTCTGTCATGAGTGTGGAGCCAAGTACCCCGTCGATGCCGCCAAATTCTGCTGCGAGTGCGGGATCAGGAGGATGTGTATCTGATGGAGGTCAGAGGAAGGAGAAACTAGAAGTACTGTATGGGGGATGCACCAGGGACTCAAACTACCATCAGAGGGTTTCACCAAAGCTAATCCGTCTGCATTTTCACAGTTGTGGGTCTAATTTCACGGCAGTAAAGTGGTGTAACCGTCAGCAGGCAACCCTATGGTGCTGTGTTTTTCTCTTCTAGTTGCTGTTTAGTCTTCTTGGGATTTGCTGGTTCTTTCCTCTATTACCACATTCTTCAATTCTTCCTGCTGAATAGTATACGACTTTCTGATTAGTACACATTATGCGCATTTTCAGTATACAAATATAATTATCATAGTCAAACAACAACAAATTGAGCATTTAGTCACTTATTACTCCGACTGGCGGCTGATGGATTTCATTGGAAAACTGCTATGGTATAAAGTTATGTTACACTGTGTTAAGGTTCATGATATCAGTAGTTGATACGGCTGACACGTGAACAACCCACGTCGCAGCTCTTTAACCTCCTCTTTACTGCTGTTACTGTCGCGGCTGTTTGCACCAGCCCACACACAGGAACAGAATTGCCGTGAAACTAGAGGCCATAGATAGATTAAGAATTTGGAATAAGAGAAAACAAATCCAATTTAAAAAAAAATGTTGTTCAAGTCTTTATTATTACGAAAATATAATTTTACTGTTGCTGGACAATAATTGAGAGTTTAGCACCCTATAGAGCAGAGTCAATATCAGCAATTTGAAACTATTGGTGCATCCTTAGAAGAGAGTAGAGAAGAGATGAGTAAGAGAGTGGATAAAAGCGAAATGGAGGGTTGTAAAATATGAATAAGGAGGTGAAGGACAAGTGTTGGGTGACTCATCGAAGGTGGGTGTGATCGCCCCTATATCTCAATCCCCAGTCAACCGTGATCTGAAATGCATTCCTTAATCCCATTTGCCACAGCTTCCTCGCCAACCGTTCCTATTGAAGTGCAATATGATTGACTACTGAAGAAAACAATGTGGTTTTCTAAAGAAAGTATGTTGTAATTTTGGAAAAGACAAAGGACCAGTCCAAAAATAAAACTAAAAAGTTCCCTTTAAGATCACTTTAAAGGCAAAGTTTGTTCCCAGCTATCGTAATGTTACCATCGTACGCCTGATGTTTCTAGACACATGTAGCATTTTACTCACACCCCTTTTATCTCAACTGATTTTATACAATGTAATTATTTATTTTCTTATTCCCTTTGATTTTACTGAATGAACAATGACTGCATCTCTTTTGTTAAGAATTAAAATGTTTTTCTTTGGATTTGTTAATGCACCGGGATGTGTTGCAGTTTCCTTGACGGTGTTTCTATCGAGTCAGTATTCAATGCATTAAGATATTTAGGGCACAGCAACACCGCAGTCATTTGAAATGCTCTGTAAGGGTATGGTTGATCCCACTGCTTCATATAACACACTATTTATGACCCGACATTTACAGGTGGGACAATAAAAGAGGGAACAGCCTCTACTTGAGGAGCATTATTAACGTTTATTAACCGTCCCACACTTTTAACAGTGTACTATAAAACGCCAACTATATTTACATGACGGGAAATGTTTGAACAGACTGGACAGGTGTGTTTCCCTGTACTGATACGACAGTTGTTAGCCCGGGTACGGTTGTGCACGTGATGGCATGTATATCCACCATCAATAAATTTCTATGAGGACAGCTGTGATGGAGTTGTGAGAGTGTCTGTCGAAGAAAGAAAGTAGAAAGCATTCCTGTAATACTGTAGGTCATTTATAAGCCTTTACTTTTAGATATAAATATATTTGCAATATGCCATGGGTCATGTACAGTATTAGTTGCTACATTTTTACACACAGAATAGATACATGATACTGCATTATGTACGGCCCCTGACAGGAAGAGGAAATAGCTGCTGGGGCAAAGGCTATGCGGATATGTTTTTTTTTTTCAAATAAAATGGCCTGTTCATGTCAAACAACACATTTGGCAGTTGAGCATTTTGGCTCCCCAAGCTACAGTGCAGTCCTTATAGCACTTCTTTTTATTATTATGATTAGGCAGGCAGGCACAATACATCAAAGCACCAACTGAAAGCATTTTGGCATGTCCCAGAACAGAGTCAGGTGTGTATGAGCCAAACTCAGCCATCCGTGGCAGAATGTGCTTTTAATATATCAATCACGCTAACTGATTAATGAGCAATGTCATTTTAAGGACATGACGTACAACCTAAAACAACTCCCCAGATAAGAAAAATAAACAACGAGCTTTAGATAAGGAGATAACAAAGACGTACCAGGGCTAGTCCTTCTAATCCAAAGTGAAAGTAAAACTGTATTACAGTTTTATTATACAGTATTATTAAGGTGTATTAGAGCACCTCAATATTTCCTGCTCATGCTTGAGCAGTCACTGCTAAGTGCAGGTAAATGTCATAGCATATTCTTTACAAACTAATTGCTTTGAATCCTTTTAGCTGCATGTTTGTAGCTTTAAATTTTATAGTTCAGCGTCTTTTTGTGAATTCTGCACGGGTGATGCATGCAGGACACAGATTGGTCCCACTGTGTTGGACAGACTTGGGGCATCCTTTTCCAGTTGACTTAACAGCTTGTGTCTGTGTAGCTTGGAAACTTGATCTGAAGAGTCAGTAGTCACGCAACATCCAAAACAGCTGCAACAAGAGATATACTGGTGCTTGACAGGATAGCTTAAATGAAGTGGAAGCTTCCTCTTGCATTAGAACTGGCGTGGAAGATGTGCAAGTCTTTTTTTTGCTTCACAGGGAGCTTCAGTTTGGTATCAGGTGTCCGTCAGTAGACTCAGCAGATATAGTGTTCAGCATCTGGTAGCATTTTGTCATGGCGGACAGGAACGCCTTGGCACTGCAAAGTCTACTCTTGACGGATTTCTGCCCTCTGTTTTTTTTTTCCTAGTCAATAGAAGTCATAACACAGACACAATTAGTGTTAAGTCCATTTAATGAGTTGAGTTCAATCCTACGATCTCACATCAGTTAGGTATAATGCTCTATCACTGCAATACACACCTTATTAATGCATATTATGAATATAAAGTGAAACAAGGCACACGCCACAGTCTGTCTAAGACAAATCAAAGTCTGACCACTGACGACCCGGACTGGAATCACAGAATCACATCTGCTTCTACAGATACAGTATGTTTGTTGAAATGCAAGGGGCAGCCTTGCAAAAAAGTTCAAAACTAACCATGTTGCAGTGTGAGCCAGTATTTGAAACCTGTACTGGTCTGTTGAAGCCTGAGGCTCTAAAGAGGCCTTGGTTGGCTCCGCTGTATGACTCACATTTCAACTATGAGTCTGAATCATCAAATTTGATTCTGATCCGAGACAACTAAACATAACTGATCCAGGGATAAAGAGGGTGCAGTTTACTGTGGAATTTTGGTTAAATATGAATTCAATTCCAACCCGTTTTATTTGTAATGCATCTTTTTGAGCAAACAAAAACAAAATTGGAAACATCAAGGACCTTAAAAGAACCCAAATTACTGTGTTCTTTTCTAGTCGTTCATTTCGGCGCACAAAGAAGCATGATGTGACCTCACCTTCTGCTTGCTCATTTTCTGCTGTAGCTTGTCCCTACCTGGCCACGAGTGTACAAATAGGTTCATGTTTGAATTGACTCACGCAGCCAATAGGCTATATAACCTCTTACTGAGTCAACCACTACGTAGCAAACGGAAACACCACAGCAAACATTCCACTGTCCTTATCAGTTAATATCCTTATCTGCCCCAACATCTCACACAGAGTAACAGAAAGAATCTGTTTCTTGAGTTGGTCCCTTTCCAAAGTGTCATTACAAAACAACTACATTTATTAAGAACATTTCCATTTTTATGATTTTAACAAATGAATGTGCCTAGACTTACCGGTTTCTCAAGACAATCTAACGACATTCGGACATTCTCTACCAGTAGTACTGTCCCGGTGAGGTTTAAATTCTCCATTCTGTGGGTTAGGTTGCACAAGGTTCTCACAAAATCCTGCAGAATAGAAGCATAAGAGTTAACATTTGAGTCATACAGTGTACACCCACAGTGACCACAAAAACTGACCCTCGTTCAGTAGACCAGTCAGCCACCTTTGGCCTGGATAACAGCTGCAATGTGCAATACGACAGCTGACTGTGCAGAAAAGGGTGCTTCCCGCAGCTGGCCAAATGATGGAGGGTGCTCCTTGCTACTGTAGGGGTGTTCCTTTCAGCAAATCTTTATCACGTTTTGAATGAAAGTTGTTGTGGACATAGAGTTGCTGTTGCATATAGCTGATACCAAATGGAAAGCTGGGGCAGGTTTTTATGGTCACTTAGTGTACATTTTTTAATCATATTTTAAGCATTACTAAATTATATACCAAGCAAATCACTAAATAAATTCTGATACTGACAGAATACTTATTACTCACCCCGTCTGGCGTGCAGTTCGGTACGTTTCGTTTTGTATGAGTACAGGATTTGTTCAGGTTTTGCAGCAAGATTGTCGTATTTGCAGCCTTGAATGGATGAAAGCATTTCAGAGTAAATATTAGTACTATCAATGAAGATTTTATAGAAGGGAGCAGCTAGTTTCAAGTCTAAGCTTTTGTTAATTTTGTATAGGAAATGTTAGATTGTCCTTAGGTTATTTTGAAGTCTTTTTATATCAAAATTGTGATATATTTACAATTTAAGCTTAACCCTCATGCTACCGACTGGGGTCCCTGCAGACCTCAGAGGTACAGTATATTGTTTGTCATATCTCACAGGTGCTTTTTTCTATCATTCCAATTTTTCAGAACTTTGTCAATCAATTTGTTTCTAATGACATCATAGCAATGTTTTTTATGTTTTAATTAGTGCTTCTTTTTTTTTTAAACAAAAATACCAATTTATTGGGTACCTATGGGACCTCATGTGCTCTATTTTTGTTTTACACAATATGGTAAATGGACTTGCATTTATATAGAGCTTTTCTAGTCTGACCACTCAAAGCACTTGCAAATTAAGTGTAACATCCTAAAATGTTTTTTTTTATCTTTAGATGACATTAATTACATAACTAATAATATTCTGAGAAGAAATAAGTTCACACTTTGCTATGATTCTTACAGTAGTTTATTATTGGGGTCTCCAGGGACCCCGGCCAGTAGTCCTTGTATGTTAAAAAGGTTGGTAGCATAAAGGTTAAACATGCATGTTGCACCCAGTGTGAAGGGTTCCCCTTATAGCAAACACTAGTTTCCAAGTCATTACATACAAAGAAAACCTGCATGGCTGACAATTTACCCAAAACAGATGCTGTAAAATATTACCCTCAAGACCTCCAAGCAGGTTTAAACACAAAAGCAAGAATTACGCTTATCAAATAGCGATGATGACACTGACAGGAAGTATAATCTGTCAGCTGCGGGCTTTCTGACAACTTCATTAAAGATGAAATTGTCATCTTTCACCGTGTGCCGAAACATGTTCAAACCAGCTTTAATCCTTGTTTTGCTTTAGTTTCCTTGCATCCCTGTCTGCACCTTTCGTAACTAAAACATTTAATAATATAAAAAAAATTAAGGAAGAGGGAAAAGTCCAGTCTGACTCTACAGTGAATGTACAAAAAAATTGTTAACATCTAATACCTAATATTAGGTTGCAGCTGCTTTTGCGCGATCCAAATCTCCAGTGCTGTTCTAACTTGTCTGCTTCTCTTTACAGTATTTCCATCTCATCCTTAGTGATTAGATTTCATAAGAGGAATCATTGAAGGATTGTGGATGTGACCTGGGTCCAACTTATCATGAAAAAAAAGTCCATCACAAATCCATCCTGTGCTCAAAGACTGCGATGCATCCGTTCCACATGAGATGGGATTGATCCCCTTCAGCCGTCATTTCCTGGCTGTAATGTTTGTTTCTTTCTGGATGACAATACACGTCTATTGCCTTTGTGTGCAGCATGGTAAAATTAATAGAATCTGTGTCTTACTTACAGCTTTGGTGAGAAAAGTTCGCACGATAACCCAGTGGTCACTGGGAGGCCTTTTGCTGACACCGGACAGAGATAGAGGTAGAAGCAGAAGAGCAAGGAGACTGATGCAAAGAAGAGGCTGAGAGTTTATGGTCAGGGATACAGGGAGAGGGAGACAGAGACAGGTCAGTCAGATAATTCAAAACATGTGTGCATGTAATACAGTTGAACATTTTTCATGTAAGAAACCCCAATAACACGTGGCCCCAAATATCCATTCATTTTAGCACAGCTTTGTCCCCAAGCCTCGCATGGCTGCATGATGAAAGCAGTCTAAATCTCTCACTAATGTTGAGACGGTTCTTTTTTTTTTTTTCAATATTGGCCTGTACAACAGCTTACAGGAAATTACAATATTTTTCAGTGTTCCGTAGTGTGACCTTGCACTTCATAGAAACTACAACCAAATATCATAGCGGGGCAAAACATCCCTGCTATCATAATTTCAAATTTCTAGGAGGCAGAATAATAATACAGGAATGTCATAATGCCACATGTAAATCCATTAATGGAAAGTACATTCATTTATGTACAATTTTGAGGCACTTGTACTACAATATTTTCATTCAATGCTACTTTAAACTTCACCACATTTCAGATGGAAATAGCGCATTTCTTACCCAAGTAAAACGTTGAATGCAGGACTTGTAATTTAATGTTTTTACATTTTAGTATTAGTACTTTTACATTAACATTACTGAGTGTAAGGTATACAAAGGGTGAATTCAGGTATATTGGGACATCAGGTAAAATGGGACAGCATAAGAAAACAGCATTGTACTTCTGCCCTTAAAAGTGGAAGTCAAAGCAATCAGTGCAGAGTCCTTGCTGTGGAAGCCTATGACCAAAGTCACATGACATAATTCCTGTGACATCACATGGGGGTGTGTGCAAACAGGAAGTTGACCCAAAGCAAGATTTTGGAGAAATTACACATGCTTCAGCTTGATGTTAAGCAATGATGCTCTAACAAAGATGAGGCATTACAAGCTCTGCCAATGGTTTGACATGGTATACACTTCCTGTCTCCTAAGTGGGCGTGGTCATGGCGTGTTTACCCCCCTCTATCCCAGCACCCTGTTTGAAATTGTTGTGATGGTTGTGTGGATGGATGAAAGCAGGTTGGGTTTTGTTTGCATATATTTTTTTTTCTTCTAACGCTAGATATTTATACAGCTAAAAGCCATATTTAGCAATATGAAAATTAGTTAGCTATGGCGTTTGCGAACGTTAGTTGCCAAATCTCGCGAGAGTGTGTTGCTGAGACAGAGACAGGTCTCGAACAAAGTTAATTTTCTTCTGATATTAGTGTCCGAAAAATGCCATTTTAGTGTCAGAATGTTTGGAAGATATGTGGCTTGTAAAAAAAGGTAATGACTAATGTATTGTATAATATAAATGACACAAACATGTATGATGTAATAGTGTACTAAAATATACTTTTTTTTAAATTATGTTTAGATTTTTTTTTTTTTTTTAATGTAGACATTTTCATACTGTCCCAATTAACCAAAAAAATAAAACTTTTCTATGAAGACAGCACAATGGAAATAAATTCCACAATGCACTGAGAGGCTTCAGGTGAATCAGCCAATCAGAGTGCAGCCTGAGGTGAAAGGAAAGGAGGGAGGGCGGGAGGAAAGGAGCGAGGAGGAGTTCAGCAGGTTGCGGCACTGTTAAACCGAGATGGAAATACAGTAGGCTACAACATGTACAAGAGACGTGTCCAATAAGATGCATAAGAGATTGTTTCAGTTCTAGTTATGACGTCTCCTGTGTTGTAAACGCCTTACCGTGGTTTGGTAGAGTAGGACAGCATCTTTCAGGTAATGTGGGACAATGTTAAAAGTTTAAAATGAAGTTTAGCACTATGTATTCGTATAGCCTAACTTGATAAAAAATATATGTCAACACAGAACCACAGAGATTTAGCTTATACAGCCAACTTTTAAGTACACAGAGTAAGAGTTTTAATGATTTATGAACTGACTTCAAATTGCTAGTGTGCTAAACTAATTCATGCTGATCGCACCAAATTGTGTGTAATAGTATGCCTTATAATTTGATCACATTAAATATAATAATAAATGACAATGTCGAACAATAAAGCTTAGACCAAATGTTGATCAGTATGTTTAGTGTGCAAGTTGGTGAGGAACTCTCATGACTTTGTTGAGGAATTTAGTCTAATAAAGCAGCAATGTTGGTGCCTGCTGATGCAGGTGTGGCCTATAGAACTCTTGAGAGCAAGGAAGAGTTGGGAAGGACATCATAATAGGCTAATACATAATATCAAGCAACCTTAGACGTATATTTAAGTTATGGAAAATCAGTTTAAAATATTCTTTGAAAATGGCATTAGGGTTGAAAGCACAAGGACCCACACTAATGAAACGTGTCACCAAAATTACTTAAAACAATGCTGTCCCACTTTACCACAACACCTCCCTGTAAAATAGTTTTGTGGTACGATACGATACAACTTTATTGTCAGTTTGCACTGAAATTCATTTTGCATCCATATGCAGCTCAGTTTGAGAAAAAGTACACATACAATAGACATACTGTTACGATAGACAGACAGACAGACAAGTAAAACCCATCAGACAAAAAAACAAAACAAAACACATCACAACTATTCATACATAACCCATTACAAAATTACCATCTGGATTTACATGTCTTTAGCAGCACATTAATTATTATTTAGCAATTTATTATTAGGTAACTTCAACAAAATGGTGAGCCATGCTTTGTAAAAAAAAAAAAAAAAAAAAATCATACACATCTAAATAAAGTATATACCTTCATGAATTCAGAAATGTATGTGTTGGGTTATTTTTTAAAATTGATTTACAAAAACTTATCCCCAGCTGAATTCACCCTAGTGGCATTTAAAGCACTCCTAACCAATTCCTGTAAAACCAGAAGCCAATTCCCGTAAATCCTTTAAAACCTTTCAGTTTCCTTCTTACTCCCAGGTGGGAAGTTATTCACACGGAATTCCCCGTTTGGCAAAAAACCCTTTCAGTTCCCAACAGTAAAGCAGCCAGTCGCTCGGAGAGGAGAAGGCAAGTGGACGCATGCAAGTGTAGTCGGCTCCGGGTAAGTCTCCAAAACGCTCCACTGCTTGTTTTTACGCACTGACACAGACTTTGCATGTGTGCTTCATAACACTGACTTTACTTCTGCTTTAATTCGACTACAATTTGTTGCGTTTAAGACAATTTAATCCAGTGCGTCACCACTTTATTAGGCCACCTTGCGCGCAGTAGCTTTCTTTACTCACCATTGGTCATTCTTCATTCATGTTCACCGCAGGCCAGATGTGGAAAGTGACAGTCTCTCGCGTATTCTTCATTGCTGCCTCAGATGCTCGAGTTTGTCTGCTTTTTACACTGTGGTCCTCTCACTCTCACTATTCCCGCGGTTACGGTGTTTTTTTTTTGTCCTTTCCCACGTCCTGCTGCGTAACGCTGCTGTGCAATCGAGCATGTGATTTTTTACTTCCGTCCTCACCACCACCACCACCACCACCAGGTTTCACTTTACTATGATGAGTTAACTAGGAAAACGACGTGACGTTACAAACTGCCAACGTAGTTGGATCGTTTGTATGGATGGAGCTGTGTTTTTTTTTAACTCTTACGCACACATGTGGTGGTGGGCAGTTTTTTGGACACATGCCTCTTAAGCATGACTGGTTGGTTGTTGGAATCGTGTTCATTCACATGCTCTATTTGAGCAGGCCATGCATGGTCATGCAGTGCCTTATAAACTAATAAAGGCCTGTCACATTTGGGTTGGACTCTAAAAAAACAAAACAAAAACTCAATCAATCAATCTTTATTCATAAAGCACTTTTTGAACAAATCAAATGCACTTCAAAGTGCTTTACATGCAATTGACAAATAAGTTGACACATATCATAATGATCAACAGTTACTTAAAGTGCTTACAGTTACACAAAATGTTGATAAAACAAACTCCCTGGGACAGTTGGGACAGTCATCCGGGGGTAGTTGGGACAGTATTGTTTATAAGTCCTGAGTCCAGAGCTGAGCTCTTTGTGACCAGAAGATTCCAGCTCAGACCAGCACAAAAAAAAATCTGGACAGGAAAGTGGAAATACTAACACTCATCCCTGGAACTGAGCAAAGCACTAGTGCAACAGTGCTGTTTTTGGTTTATATACAGCAGCCCTTTAATGTGAAACATGTTCACTGTGTGTGTGGTACAGGCTATAAGCAGGGAATTGTAGCTACTCTGTCCAGTAGCAGTAATGAATCAGGTGCTTCATTTTTTAAGATGTTTTGTATGGGCCAATAGAGGTCAAGGTTGTTCTCTTTTTTTCTCTGAAGTACATTTAAATAATTAAAAATAATCTGGCCAATCTGAGGCCCTTGGAAACATGGAGCCCCTATAGACTGCAGCCTATAGGCCAGCCTGTGCATTAATCCACCCCAGGCCCTCATTCACTAGTTGACAGATTCATTCATTCATTCATTCATTCTCACTGACCACATCTCTTTGTGCTCCCAGATTTCCAAATCAAGGAGGACAGATGAGAGCCAATCAAACAAGTGAAATGCTAGTATTTTATATATTATCCTTGATATATTAATTTGATCCCTGAACTGATAAAAGTGTCTACTAAGAATTTATCAAGTTTCTCTGCATTTCTCTCTCGGAGCAACACAGAGAGACTGATTCACACTTTTAGAACTAGCAGGCTGGAAAAAATAACACTCTCCTTTCTGGTTTACCGAGGAATACAACTAATTCAAAATTCTGCTGCTTGACCAAGACCAAAAGCAGAGCACACATTTAGACCTATTTTAAAGTCTTTACACTAACTATAGTTTTCGTATTGATTTTCAAATTCCTTTGTTAGTTTATAAGGCACTGCATGGCCATGCACCAGACTACCCCTCAGAATTGCTTTTGGTTTATGAACCTGGAAGACCCCTCCGATCCTCTGGTTCATCTCTTTTAGTTGTGCCACAAAGCAGAACAAAAAGATTTGGCCATGCTTTCAGCAATTATGCTCCAAGCCGCTGGAAACACCCTTTCAGAGGATCTGAGAAGAGCTGATAACATTGCTATATTTAAACATAAACTAAAAACCCATCATGTAGTGTTTTACAATTTTAGTGGTTTTATTATTTATACTATTTTATACTATATTATACTCATTTTGTTTTATCAACATTTTACTACTTTGAGTAATTTGATCATTATGACATTTGTCAACTTATTTGTCAATTGCTTGTAAAGCACTTCGAAGTGCATTTGATCTGTTTGAAGAAGGTCTCCACTTTGAGGTTGAAAGTGAAGAGGGTGTGGATGAGTATGAGCATGCTGAATGGCATAGTTGCTTTCTAACCTGCTAAAAAGGCCCTGTCCTCACGGTCCTCACTGTCCCCCTTGTCCCAACTGACCCCAGTTGTTGCTTTGGCGCTATGATATTTTGAAAAGTGTGTGTTTTCACAGCTAGTCCTGTAATTTAAAAAAAAAATGTCCTGCACTGCATTTCATGTGCTTTCTGTCTACATTTCCGGGTTTTGCCTTCATTGTTCAAAGTTTTGCAACATTAGCTAACTGTGCTGTAAGTTTCCAGCCTTATCGCTACAGCACACAGATGCTGTCCTTGTGCATGAGAGCAGAAAGCAAATGTTTTGGATGTATGCTGTGTTTGTTTCTTTACCATAGTTTGTAGCATGCACGTAGAAATGAACCTGTGTAGTGCTATGTCTGTAGTCAGTGACTGTTGCTGTATTTGGCAGAAGTGCTGCTTTCCACCTGTCTCCTTAAATTAAGGTTATGGTGGCATGTAAACATGACAAAATATTAGTTTCTATACAGAACAGTGTTGTTGGTGTTCTGCTAGCTTGTTAAAGACAATGTGCACATAACAGATAAATAAAAGTTTTAAAATGTGTGTGTTACAGTAATTACAGACATCCATCAGGATTATGACAGCGGTGTCCTGAAGCATTACGCCGTGGGAGCCAGAACGTGACCAGGGTAACCCCCGACAACTGCAAACACACAGGTGTTGTTCCGCAGCAAGATGCCTCTTGTTTCCTTGTGCGTTGTGATTCACTTACAAACTATGCGTGCTGTGTGCTGAGACAGACAACATCCGAGGTGTTACATTGCTTTCACTTTGATTACCTGTGGTTATCATGCGTGTGACAATGCAAACTTTCCATCTGTTTCACCAGTTACTTTCTTCCTGTAATGTTGAGGATACGTATCGAATATTGTAATGAAGGAAGTGCATAAACAAATTATTTTTGTTTGTTATGGCCACCATAGACTTTTAGATGGGTGACGTTTGCAATGTGTTGAGAGTGTAAAATACAAAGTACATGCTGTATCATGCATTGTGTCTTCTTTCCAGAGATACTATAACACCAAAAATAATCCAAATAAAAGAAACGCTCTAATAAATGATAAAGTAACTTGTCCCTCTACACAGGTTTAACATTTAACAAAATACTGAATAGTGAATATTACAGTGGCCTTTAATATACTACTGTGGTATTTTAACAATAATTAACTTGACTTATATTGCATTTGTCTATTGCCAAATTGCAAACTGCAGCTGAGTGTAATATAATTTTAGGAATATATGAGGTTTTTGAAAAAGGACTGTAGTTTTTGAGAACAATAACATCTGGTTTGGGTTAGATGAAAAGACGCCAGTGGTGACGGAGCTGTTGATGGCAGCTGCTGAACAGGTCAAAATGTTAGGAGGGAATTTCGTCGGAGCGGAGTCTGTTTGTGTTTCATTTTTCTGTATTGGATCATTAAATGAGCACACTAGGCTTGTTTCAGCTCATTTACTACAAAGCATTGTACATCTGTTTTTCCCACTATTCAGGCGGGCGCTGCATTTTCCGATCACTTCATGCCATTTGAATATGAAACTTGCTTAAGAGAAAATCCAATACATTGATTATAGACACTTTTATTTTGTAAAAGTTGTTTTTTTGTCAATGCAGTAAAGCACTGGAAAGTGTGGATTGTTTGTGGGAAGAAGCTAAACCAGCCAAACAGCAACCCTTATGATAGTAGTTGCAGCACAGGGTGGAGTACGTAGAAATTAATTTTACATTTGCAGGTAAAGCCATTTTAGAATTTATTTTCTAAGCTTTGGACCATTCCCAGTGAGTTAACATTAAAATTAATATTATAACTAACCCTGTTCCAAATTGTCTGTACCTGGAGAAATTGTCATTCATAGAAAGCAGCATGATTGTAACTACCTCACTGCATTTTCTTCAATAAATATCAGTTAATTGTTGCCAATTTTGTGTATGTGTCTCCCTTTTGTGCAAGCTGGTCATAATACCCCTCAATTCGATTCAATGTTTAATAAGCTAACATGCTAAATGGACATCATCCTGTTGCAAATTTGATGCTTTCAGGAAATTGAAATAGTTGACAATATCATCTTTGTTACACATGACTTTATTCATTGCCTTCTGTCACCTCTTGTGAGTTGTGAAAGCGTTATTGATCACCTAATGAGTTTCTTTTATCTATCTCTAGTGACAACTATTGATGAGGTGTCGCCGCCATTGTTTCTCGTCTGCAAAACACAATTTAATGGACCGTCTGACTAAGTAGGAAACCCGACTTTTAGTTTTTTGTTCAGTGTTGCATTTGTAGCCCATGTTAGTTTTGTGCACCCGCCCATGTCTGTCTGACACAGACATGAGGGTGTGACATTGAAACGAATCCCGGAATAGACTCTTGCTTAATTCTTGACTGAAAGCTACATAAGCGAGACTGTTTCCCGAAAACCGAGTTGCAACACATTTTATGAATGGTGTAGTTTTTTTAACAAAAACGGTTTGGGTGTGAATTACAAAAGGGAATAAAAAACAGGAATTTAAAAGTCTCTATTCCTTCTCTGGTTTATCTTAGTTCTTTGCGTAATTCACATTTTTTTTTTCATCCAAACATTGGAAGGCCTACATGTGGTTGACCTACTTCCAACACCTATGTATATGTGGGATATGTTATACAGCATAAAATTATATTGTGCATTCCAAACTTTGTTTTTTGGTAATAGTTCTGCCCTTTCCCGTTTCAACATGACAATTGTGATGGAATTTTCCATTAATTCCTCTCTTATTGGTAGAAAGATCAGAGTGTTTGTCAGAGTGTCCCTCTGTTGACATTATTGGGTTGGAAACCTGTCTAAAGGAGCCACCGTTATCTGTACAGCTGTAGTGGGGACCGTAGAGCCAGTCGCTAGGGCAATCAGGGTCAGAGATGCCAGAGGAACGGAGTAAATCAAAACATGATAAGGGGTAAGACACTGAGCACCAGGGAGGAAGGGCAGAGTTGTGAGGCCTTCACGCAGAGAGCACCTCAATGTGGAGACCTGACAATTGCTCTTTGATCAAGCTTCAATAAACCTTCTTTGTAAGACATCATCAGCTCCGGGACCTCTTCCTTCCTTAAGTTAACTTGTGTATCAATTATTCCATCACAACAATGACCCCAGGCACAAAGCCAGGTCTATAAAGAAATGTTTTTCACAGTTTGATGTTGAGGAACTTGACTGGCCTGCACAGAGCGTTGACCTCACCTCAACCTCAACGGTTAGAACTTGTTGCTTTTAGGTTTCACTTTTACAATGTAGTAGGCATAGTAGGCCCCTAATGACCCATATATATGGTGCTTATAGTGAAGGAAAACGCCTTTTCAATGGTCTGATAACAGTCAAAATCGGGGGCACATGCTCTTATGGCTGAATGGAAGGAAATCTCTGCAGCCAAAATCGGATGGAAATTGTTCCCAGAGTAGTGGAGGTTAACATCTTATTAATTTCCACGGTTTGGGAATGAGTGTAACCTTGCGTTGTCCACACACGCTCAGTTTTGGCCATTTACAGTATATCTTTTACTCTGACAGTTTACTGTAAAAGTATCCTCTGGGCTTTTCCTTGCGGTTTGCTGTTTCACGCTCATTAAATAAAGCGTGTGAGATGCTCAGGCAGGAAACTTTGGCAGAAGCCGATATATTTCCCACTTAAGAAAACTCCTGCCCAATTAGCCGGCTCATATTCGCCCCTTGTGTTTACCTGCTCTCTCCGCTCTGCACTCTAATGATGCTGCTTTCTGACGCTGTTGCTCTTCGCTGCTTTGGCTTCACTTCTCCGGCGCTGTGCTGGATGCAGTTTTGTTTGCTCCTCTCCACCCCCCCAAGCATCCACCTTGTGGGCTCTGTTCTTCCAATCCCTAACGGGGGGATTGGCAGTGATCTTTCTCTGTGCACTCATCTGCTCCTCAATATGTTTTCATAGGGAGTTAAAGGATACATATATCCTCAATGGCAAAAAACAAATTGCATTTACTTTTTCTAGAAAGAAAAAAAACATAGAAACATTTTCTCTTAACATTTCTTTATGTCTTTGGGACAATTATAACAATAATCAATGTTTCTTTTAGACTAGACTCCCACAATATCGGCCTTTATCAAAAAGTTGAGATGTAGAAAAATACAAACCCCATTCTGCTAGTAATAGGTTTATATACCAACATATGTCAGTTTGCTACCGTGGAATTAGTATTACTAGTATTAGAATCATTTCCATGTATTTATTCTAGATATTTACCGTATTTACAGTAGGCTATACTTTAAAACATCTCAGAAATGGTGAAACATCCTACTGATATATTTTTTCATCAATTATATAATAGATTAACATAAATATATGATAATAACAACAGTGAATGTTCATAACCTTTTTTTTTTTGTAAATTGTAAATTTATTATCTTAGAGTCACTGCTTTTACCACTAAAGGACAATTTAAAAAAAATCATGCATATTAAATTATTTCACTATATATAATGGAATAACATTAAATGTGCCATATTAACAACAATTAATGATCAGAAGTTTTTTTTTATTTAGTAGAAAATAATACATTTTAATTACATCATTAACATTACTACCTATAAGGACAACTGAACCATTTGGTAGAGCAGTTTCTAGAAAATGATTTGCCCCTTATTAGACATTTTTTGTATCAAGTTACATAACTCTGTTCAGTATGGCCTCTGAATCTATGATATGTAGAAAAAAATATATACCTACCTTTGAAAATTAGACCAAAAAGGGTCCTAGTGTCTGCAGTAATTTTTTGTTGCTAAATTCCTGTAAGAAGGCAAACTGAAAAGATATGCTATTTAAAGACACAGCGTTATCTAGTGGATATGTTTAGCATGACATATCTAAACAGAGTGGTAAAGATGCTTAATCAGGTTGAGTTCAACACATTTTTCAATAAGATATAGTGACTCAAAATGTGCTCTACCAAACGGTCGAGCAGAACATTAAAGGGTTAATCTCTATATTTTTTAAATTTAAATCACGTTGTGTTTCAGCTGTATGAAACTATTTCCCTGTACCTGACGGCCCACTTATCTTTTGCTATATTTTTGTGGAAATAAAAGGCAGTAATATACTGGGACTATTTTCACAAACTCATTATTAAATGTGGTGCAACTCTCATCTTATGCACATGAGTGTGTTTTAGTGTGAGCTTGGGAACCCAATCTGTTTTTCGAAAAAGTAATCAAAGTCGTGGCTGAAACCCATTCCATAAACACGGAGCAGCACTAAACAAAGCTTTGCACCAAGAAGTGGACTTTCCCACAAAGTCCCTGTGTAGCTGAAGGTTGTTTTTTTTCCCATTGCTCTGAGTTTTTTTCTCATATGCATGCTGTGACCATTAGTTTCCAACAAGACTAAATTTCCATGATCACAAGCTTTTGAAAAAAACACATCACATGCATGCCAGTGAATTGACTGTACAAACTGAAACTAAATTATATAATGCTTAATGTAAAACATCACAAGGGATAGACTTTATTACAGCTGAGTTGCTTGTGTTACAGCATAGAGCAAATATTTGTCAAGGTCTATTTATAAACTCCTGTCATAAAATGGCCTTCAGTGCACGCACGCACATACACACACACACACACACACACACACACACACACACACACACACACACACACACACACACAATTGTGGATATGCACATAGAGAAAAGGGATTATTATTGAAAAATAGAAGAAGTATTCATTTTAATTAAAAATGAAAATGCAAAAACAAAATGCAGATGACCTTGAATCTGGATAGTTTTATCAACTGATTTGGATAATAAGTGGTATCTCAGCTTAGTGGCACCATCTAGTGGTTAGTCTTCAAACATGCATGTGTACACACACCTACATGTGCAGAGAGCGGAAGAAAGAAACACAATAACAAGTGCAAACATTAAATGAAAGTAATTTGATTATAAGAAAATCATAATACTAGTTATCACAGAAGTTAAAACCATTTTTTAGATAAAACTCAAACTGACCTCACTCACTTTATTTGATGGCTTTTATTAAGCTAGTAAGAAACCAGTTCCCAGTCTGCAAACAGGCTGGTAAACAGCAGGCAGAGATATGCAAAAGAACAGACTCAATTCATTGGCAATATGGGAGAGATTTTAGTATGTGTCTTTCAAATTCCTTTTGGCTATAATGCTATTACAATATGGGATGATGAAGTGAAATACGTCTGTTTTGTCCATATGTGCAGAATGAAAACAACAAACACAAACAATTTTATAATGACATAGTGCAGGAAAAACAACAAAAAAAGAGAGAGCAATTATTCAAACAGGCAGTGAAAGCAGACTGCAAAACATCCTGCTGCAAATGAATGAAACTAACAGACAGATGAATGGTGATAATTGGGGAGATTCTCCAGCGGACAGTTTTCAACAGTGTCAGCAGTACTCTGGCTGTAGAGGATGGACTGTATACAAAGTTATGAAAGCCATTTGCCTGATGATCATGTCAGAAAACATGGTTGATTTTTTTTTTTTTAAAACCCTTATTTATCCAGGGAGTTGTCGCTGGCACATGAGCAAAACCTTATCTTATCCAATCGTATCTTTTAACATTCACATGTTTTTTTTACGTCTTTTTATAGACTTTATTGTTGTACTGTTATGTGTGTAGTGTCATTGTTTATCTGTGCTCTGCTGCAAGCCACATTTCCCCCAGTAATAAACTGAACTGAAGAGCAGTTGGAGGCTAAAGGCCCTTCAGAAGTGGCACTATTCCCACCCCCATTTATTCTGCTGCACGGTCATTCTTTCCGGTCACAAACTGAGGATATCTGCATTTTTGAATGGTTGACAAAGCAACCAAGAAACCAAGTCACAATCTGTTATAGTTGAGAGACACTTTCTCAACAGGTAAATATATTATTTTCTCTTCTAGTGACATTTGAGTTTCTGTATGTGGCCCTTTTCTCTGCCGTTGCAGCAACACTGGCTATCACTGATCCTGCTGTTTATTCCAAACATATGTTTCTGCTATGATTAAGTTATCATTGTTATTAAAAATAACAAAAGAACTTATGTGGCATGCATCTGCCAAACCAGATATAAAACGTGTTTACACCTGAATTGCAAATCACAGAAATGTATACAGTGTTAATTCTTGCAACTGTGCTAATTCACTACAGTTAAACCTGCAGTAAAATTCCATGATAACCTTTCAGCATATTGTAATTCAAGTGTTCTGAGAGAAAACTAGACTTCTGCACCTCCTCATGGCTCTGTTTTCAGGCTTTAAAAAAATCTAGCCCGTGACGGGAGACTTTGGCCAATCACAGGTCATTTCAGAGAGAGAGAGCATTATTGGCTGTTCATTCAACGGAGGCAGCTGTCAATCACTTGCAAACTCCGATCAAATGGTCAAACCAGGCAGCGCTGATCAAATATGAATCCATATCCTGTTACTGTAATGCCTATTTCTCGCCTCAAATGTTTTCAGAAACATCTGGTAGTGTACTGTCTAGCTGTAAAATTAGAAAGTTTGTGACCTGGCAGCCATATGTTGAGGAAATACCAAGCATTGCACACCAGCTGGAGCAAACACTCATTTTACAGCTAAACAGTACACTACAAGATGTTTCTGAAAACATTTGAGGAGAGGAATAGGCATTACAGTAACAGAATATTGATTCATATTTGATCAGCGCTGCCTAGTTTGACCGTTTGATCAGAGTTTGCGAGTGATTGACAGCTGCTCAGAGACGGTAAGGCTCCAGCTCGGCTCTGATTGGTTGATTTCCTCCGGTCTGTGAAATCTTGCAGATGCCATTACGAGCATCGGAGGACAGAAGCACATGATTTTTTTCAGATTACCTGTCTCATGCACTACTGTCAGGATGTAGTGACCGTTTATAAAAATAACTTTTTTAATCATATTTGCTCCAATTCTACCCACTGCTGCTTTATCTGTGTGTTAAAGTTAGGGTAAACGTGACAAGGCTCTCTTCTTCCACTTTCATATCTATTGTGTTTCCTTCTCAATCCATTTCCAGCACAAATATGTTTACTAAAGAGAGAGACCCAGTTTATGCTTGCTTACGCAGTGTCCCACAGCTCATCATTATGTGTTTTACCTCTGCAGCATTTCTTCTATCCCTCCCACCACTATAACATCTTATCCAACACAACAAACTCATTTGGGTGGTAAATATACAATTTCTCCATGCAGCTCACGATGATAAATAAAATAAAAAAGGACATGAACACAAATATATTGCCACATGTCATTATTACTTTGTTTTCTGAAATAAATTGATTATATTGAATAAATGAAAAGGGCTTATGTGGCTAGTTTTTATTTTAGTTATCGATCTAAATGTTATAATCACAACAAGATGTCGGAACAAAGGGAGGTCACTTAATGCCACAAAACACCACTGTTTCTTACAAATGACATTTGTGTAAAGTATGAGAGAAGATGATTAAAGAAGAAAAGAAAAAAACGATTTAAAAGATTTAAAAAAAGGAGACAGAAGGGACACAGTCTGCACAATGGCCATATTTCAACATAATGAAGATGTTTTAATATGTGCAAAGAGAGAACAAATTGAATAAAGGAAGAAAAAAAATCCTCCATCTATTCAAGCCAGCAGAACTGACTGTGCAGAACATGTCATATAGCCATATAATGAAATACTCAGCAATTCTTGACCTTGGGAAACCAGATGTGTGTGTGTGTGTGTGTGTGTGTGTGTGTGTGTGTGTGCGTGTGTTTGTGTGTGTGTGTGCATCTGTGTGAAAAGTGAAGAGGATAGGGGGCTGGAAAGATGATGGAGTGCAGGTCAGGTGATATCATCACCAACAGGGATCTGGTTGCCATGGAGTGTGTATGTGTGCAGAAGGGGGATGGGGGAGCGTGGCGGTGGTCTTGAGGGAAAAAATCTATACACACTGTCACATATGGGGACTCATCTCCCATTCGGGAAGACAAATCACATCCTTATGAGGTAAACCAAGTTGAATTTTTGGATTATAACAAGATTTTGAGTAAGAGTTAAAGTGTGTTTGATAAATTGATTATGGACCGATGATAATTTATTCTGAATTTGTATTTATTTTTTACTTTATTTACTTTACTTTCTCTCTCTCTCTCTCTCTCTCTCTTTAGTATTTCAGATGGAAAACAGATGAGGTGTAACAGTTTGTAAAACAGTATAGTACATAAAGGTAAAGTGACAATGTGACAAGTGATGAGTCCATGATATATACATACAGTATATACTTATGCTTTCTTATATAAAAATAAAAATAAACCAAAACGGTTATGTTGTTTACTCTTTTTTTTTGTTTGTTGAGTGCCAGAACATACCTGTTATTATTTACGACAGGTGATAGTGCCGTAATGCAGTTTTCAGTGCGCATGTGCCAGAAAATGTTTGGAAAACGGTTCTGTGGGAAGTCTGCGGAGGTTTGGATCGCAAAAAAAGTTATTTTTGACCGTGTTATATCGGTAGTGGACAGGGCGAGATGTAACCTGGATGGAAATCTCCTGACGTGACGTTGTAATTGATCCAAATTTCCCCCTTGCTCCTGTGAGCTACATTGGGTCAAAAAGTATTGACATTAATTGGAAAGAGAGTCAGAACTGAGATACTTTGCAGACTAAGTGGTTTATAGGAGGTTGGAGCACTACAAACGGACACTACATGCACATATGTAACACATTAGGTGTATGAGACAACTCCCAACCTCTCCCTACCACGCGCCGCCTGAAGATGGCGCTCCGTGTCCTTGGATGATGATGGCAAT
>CAKAKQ010034218.1:0-15327 GCA_916700675.1 Helicolenus avius
ATGGACAAAGTGCTTGCTTTTGTGGTCTTGGTAGTCTCAAAGACATTCGCGGCCCTGGTACTCCATACTCTGACACTTTGTCATTTTCCTGGGCTTCTCTTTTGCCTTTGAAAAACCAGGTTTGTGAAGACAGGTGGGGTCATGTGGATGGCTCCCCTGCGTCATCGAGTTATGGTTTCAGCCCCGCCCAAAAAATCCTGACCACAAAACTGGTGCAAAACAGTTTAACGGTCTAACTCCACAATCCAGTACTACAATGCTCACAGCCTTTTCACATGTTTTCAGTAATTATTTTACAACATTTATAACGTGTTTAGAACCAAATCTCTGAATTTCCTTTACAAGGCCTTTAACTTTATTGGATTCTGTTTTTATTATTACTTGTGAAGCACTTTGTAATCATGAAAGGCACTATAAAAATGCTTTGGGTAGTGACTGAAAGAATGAGATTGCGGATACAAGCAGTGGCGATTCTAGGAATTTTTAACTGGGTGGCCACAATGGGAAGTCAATGTGTGCGCACAGCTCACAGATATTTTTTATGTATTACTATTCTACTAATGATAGGCTACTGCAGTTGTCAGAATCAATATTGGCATGTATGACAAAGACGTAGGGTCTCTAAAGAAAACTGCTCGATTGAATATGGCGCTGGAAATGACAAGTGACAAGTGAGCCACTGTCTGGGGCTGACAGATGAGCTAACGACCAGAGACCTCCATGACAGATGCTCTCCAACGCGTCAAGGAAGGAGCTGGGGCTGGAGACCGAAATGACAGCACCCACAACCACATTAATTCAACTAAAAAACAAAAGACTGGCTTCTGAGAAAAGGAAACTCTCCATTCGCCCCCTCTGGCTCTACAGTTAGAGAACAAAGAGCCCTGCTGCTTTCATCTGGATTGAACCACTTTTTTAATATGACCTCAATGTCTACAGCCAGTGGCCATTCTGGGAATGTTTAACTGGGGTGGCCCAGAGGTGGCAAAGGGATGTCCAGAGGTGGCCACAATGGGAAGCCAATGTGTGAATTTATTTGATGCATTAATGTTCTACTAATAACACTCTGAACCATAAATTAACATGAGTACACGTAACTCTTGATGGTCCTATTTTGCAGAACCTTTATATTCAAGTAGGCTAACAGTCACAATGAAAAATATATAGGACATTTCTTCTGAGCTCATTACAAAAGTAGTTAAATGCTCTAAGCAAACCATCAAACAAAAATGCTTTATGCAAACCCTGGGTTCCATACAGCCCAGTTCTGTTCTGTGGACCAACATGGCTGTTTTGATGTGACACTAGGTCGGTTCTTTCTTCCTGTAAATTAACTTACTGTTAAATTAAAAGTGAATATCATTTTCACATGTAACCTGGACTATACCCCCATTCCTACTGAATCGGGGCCTCGTCAGTCGTAACATGTTAATCATGGATAAAACTGGTAGAGAATACATTTTTTTTTGTTTTTGTATTATTTTGTGTTTCTGCTGCTTAGAAAAGCCATTTGCAAACTGCCCCAATAACCAAATCCAATGCAAAGTTCTGAACATTCTATCAGATACAAACTGCACAAAGTTACGTTTATTCTGATAAGAAATATTGTTATTGTTGTTAGTCATATAATACATAATTTTAAAGCTCTTTTTGGGCTCTTTATGCTGGAACTACCCATGTGCTACCCATCAGATAACAGATTCATTATGAAGTTAGTTATAAGGGCATTTGCAGAGATATTCAGAATTTGCCCGATTACAGCATTAGAGGTCAAAGGTCAAATTCTCTTGACCTCAGTGTCATGACAATGTGACCGATGGATAGATTATAGTTTAGGCTTTCCAATGATATATGACTTCATGATATTGTGTGGTGGTTACCCTCTTTTATACTGGATCTATGTGTAAAATGGCAAAAAAAGATGGAACAATTTTAATGATGGAGGGATGAAAAAAAGAGTGATAGCACATATAAAGCTACCATTGCTGTGATTATATCACGCATTTTCCAACACTATGGACATAGACCTTTAAAAAAATCACCATGAGACTTAGTCCCTCCAAAGTGGCACGACCAACCCCCTGGCTCACAAACTAAAAATGACCAATCTGAATCATATAGTTTACCATACATTGTAATGTATACTGATAGAATAAGACAATTAGCCTGGAGGTTTTTGGATAATAAAAAAACATGTTCTGACTATATTTAAGGCTGTTAATAGGCTGTTCTGCAGGACACACTGCAAGGTGTTGAATGAATGGTACACCAACATAACACCAATAAAGGCTTGTTTTAATCTTAGGAGACTGGCATGAAGTGACTGGAATGTGATTTTTTGGACAAAGCAACAATGTGTATTACCATCTTCAGGTTCCTGAGCTTTATTATAACATAATAATTTATGTAATAAATAATGCTCTGACGTGTAAACCAGTATTTATGGTCATGCATTTGCTGTATAACAAGCCATTCAAAGCGCTGATGAGGCCTTTTAGCAAACGGTATAGGCTACTTTGAAATAATAGGCTAATAATAATAAACTGACTTCATGAAAGCTATGCTATAATGCTATACCTCTGCTATAATGAAATTATGAGATTACTTCAGCTGTGTTTTTACGCCTCTTTAACATCTTAACATCGCGGCTGCTGAAAAAACTTCAACAAAAGGACACACCGGTGTTTCCTCACCCTCAGCTCCTCCAGAAGCCTCCTCTCTACTTGCTCCTTGTGTCCTCGAGGCACATTTAAGGATTGGAAGATCCTTTAAGATGGCGGAGGGGGAACGATTTCTGGGTCACGGGAGGAGAGAGGACGCAGGGAAGCATAAATTACCATAATGAAAAGCACCCTGTATGGTGACTTTTTTTTTTTTGAGAGCTGGTAAACCTCTGAAATGAAATGTCTGCACACAGAAGTGTTGAGTGGCAATTACATTCAACTTGCTAAATAGTCTTCAACCTCAGAAAAGCATGATTCCCATCCAAATTCCCAATTGGCAGCACAGCAATTTCAACTCAAGGAGGAGTACTATTTTATCTGGAGTGGGCATGTTAAAGGAAAAACAACCAGTGCTCTGCTGATAACTGCAGATGTTTGGGTGAATATTCAATACTTAATGAGGAAAATTTGTTTGTTTTTTTAAAAGTACTGAATATATTTCAGACAAATCACAGTAGCAGCACCCTTACATTTATCTGACTAAATATGAACACAAAGTCAAACAGCTTTGTTGGACGAGAGTGTGGCCGGAGAAGCTGAAGGTATCTGTATTCAACACGTCCTCATACCTAAACGACAGAATAGGTTGCATGCCAATGACTCTCAAAACGACATATATGACTGTTGTCTATTTAACGTTGTGAAACTGTTGCAGTTGGTTAACATTGTGAAATGGAACGACTAGGTTAGGTTTGGGAAAAGATCATGGTTTACGTGACGTGGTTACTAATGTAGTTATGTTAGTTACATACTAACATAGTTACATACGTAATAACGTAGTAACGTAGTTATGTACATAACTCAAAGGTCCGACATTGTAAAAAGTGACATTTTCATGGCTTCTCTATTATAAGGCATGTTTAAGTTTTATATAAATGCGTGAAAGTATCGAATATACACGCTTAATACACAGAGAAATACACACCGCCCGTATTCCGAAATTGTGCGTTTGAAACAAGCCGTTAGGATTTCTGTCCATTTGTGATGTCACAAATCTACAATATTCAGACCATTACACGGTTTTAGACATAAAATTCTAAATGGGTCCCCGTTTATTTCCTGTTGCAGTGTATGCCAATAAAATCAGCTGACAGGAAGTTAACATGGACCAAAGCTGTTGCCTAGCAACACCATTCTGTTGCAATTCCATTGCAATTCCAGTGAAATGCACTAAAATGGAGCGTTTCAGACAGAGGATAAATACAGGTACAGTATATTCAAGCAGACATGAGGAAAATAATGGGTTTCTTAAACATTACAGCATGTAAACATGTTCTAGTAGAAACACAAAATATAAGTATCAACCTGAAAATGAGCACGACATAGGACCTTTAATATAACTCAACGTGTTGACTTTTGGTTTCACACGGGACACGAACAGCGGTCTCCTGGGTGAATGTCCCAGGAGACCCATCAATCCACCAAGACCTCCTCTCGACACAGACTTTGTTGCTCTTCGTACTACGTCACCTGACTTCCTCTGTTGTTCCCATCATAACTACTACGGCTGCTTGAGTTCGCCACCCAACGGCAAACGGAAATATGGGTTGTGATAAGCTGCTTGCACAGACGACCTATATGGCCATTTTTTGGGTGAGGACGGCTTGGCCAAAAGTGACAATATGGGTTGTATTAAATATTAGGAATGTTTATGAAAACTGAAACCTCAATTTTGAAATCCACATACAGTTAACATATATATACAGTTAATATATATATATATTATAATTTATGGTCTATTTGTCTCTAATTGGGCCTTAATTTACTAAATGAACATCATGCTGTATTGAAGAAGACTTGAAACTAGCAATCGAGACCATAAACTCATGCTTACAATGTTTACTGAGGTAATAAATCAAGTGAGAAGTAGGCTCATTTTCTCATAGACTTCTATACAGTCAGACTTCTTTTTACAACGACAGGAGTCTCCCCCTGGTGGCTGTTGGAAAGAATGCAAGTTTAAGGCACTTCCTCATTGGCTTCACTTCTCAGAACCAGAGGTATAGCCCACTGCTGCCAATTTGCCTCAGAAGTCAACCATGGTACTGCAATGAAAGAAACCTTTGCAGCCAAAGCATTTCCCCCATAGACCCCTATAAGGGAGAGAGAAGTCTATAAAACTGTTGACCTCAAATGGCAGCCAATGGGCCTAAGGCAGCAACATTCTCCTGAAGTTCTCTTATATTGTCTCTTAATTTTCTGTTAAGAGAAAAAAGAAGAGAAGTCAACTCCAGATGCACCAAACATTCTTTACCATCCAAATCCCAGGTGTGCTGAAGGGGAGGGGGGGACTCTGACTACACCTTTTTTTGAACTTGGCCTTCATTTTGATCTCAACTGCACACCCATAAAGACTTGTGACTGCGTCTTGAAGCTATCGCGTTGACAAAATCTGTCCACAGACAGACAGACAAACAAAACTACTCAAAGTGCTTGTTAAGGCGAAAGCCAAAATGTTACGATAAGTGTTAAGTTGTTCTTTGGATATCATGTGTGTATTGGTATGTCAATAATGAAATATTGCACAAGAGGGCAGCGCTGAGCAGCTGAGTTCACTTTAGATGTAGGAGGAGATGCCAGGTTAATTGATTGCAATTCACACTTTTAGCGATCCAGGTGGGAAGCTATAAACAGGATTCGGACCTGCTGGGTCTCTTTTGTGTGTGACTTGGTAGACATTCCTGCAGGGAAAATACGTAAAGCGTCAGGTAAATAGGGCTTGCATCAGCGTATAGATGACCTCAGAGACGCTATTGGTATGTATAGTTTTCTTGAGTGATAATGATAATTTGTAAACAACATGATATAGATGCTGATTATTTATAATCTGTTTAAAAGCTGTGGTGGTGCACAGGTTGCCGGTGATTTATTTGCGGTCGGCGATGTTTGGAAGCATTGCGTGCTTGTATGTTATATGCACCGATAAATGATAATAAATAATTATTTAATTTATTCGGCTTGTGTGCAGTGTGGTGTTTATATTTTGATTAAGGACATTTCTATGGTGTTGGTTACTGGTCTTCTTTGACATAATTATGGCGTTTAGTCAGATGGTTGATATATTATGGAGTTAGGTGATGATAGTGTGTTTGTGGTGATTAATATCAGTATAAATTGCATGTATGCTTTTGGGGATATATTATAGTCAGGATTTATTATTTCTTAGATGTTCTGATAATTGACCTAATTTATTTGAGCGTGATTAATAATAATGGTAATAATAATAATACCTATTGGTGAATTACTGTTGATTTTGGTTTGTTTGGAGGTAACCAAAGTAACAAATGTGATGATGCTGATGGAATGTGAAGAAGATAAAAGGAAAGGGAATTATCCAGCAATTGTTGTTCATAATGACAGGATGGTTTAATTTCTCTCTCTCATTTTTGTTTTTTGTTTTCTTTAAAGGTCCCATGTTGTAAAAAGTGAGATTTTCAGGTCTTTTACATTACAAAAACAGGTGTAAGTGCTTTATAAATACTTTTAAACTATCACAACGCTCAATATACGGAGAGATACAGATTATCTATTCAGAAATTGTGCGTTTGATTTCTGTCCATTTGTGATGTCACAAATATTCAATATTTAGACCATTACACGGTTTAAAACGTAAACATTCTAAATGTGTCCCAGTTTATTTCCTGTTGCAGTGTATGTGAATGACATCTGCTGACAGGAAGTAAACATGGACCCAAACTGTTGCCTAGCAACGCAATTCTGTTGTGATCCCATTGAAATGCACTAAAACGGAGTGTTTCAGACAGAGGGTGAATATAAGTATATTCAGGCAGACAGCACAAGGAAAATAATGTGTTTTTTGAACATTACAGCATGTAAACATGTTCAATTAGAAACACAAAATACAAGTATGAACCTGAAAATGAGCACGATACGGGACCTTTAAAGGTTATCAACCTAACAACCTCCTTACATCAATCTCCTAGCAATCTTCAAATGAAGTTCAATATCAAAGAAATTAACTGTTTGCATTACTATGGACTTTAATAAATGCAAGAGTGAGTCTGTGGTACTCTAAGCCATTTTCGGGTTCAGGCAGATGTTGAGCTGAAGAAAAGCCCAAAGAACTCGACAGTACCCGTGTGGTAGTTCCCACTACAGTATGTGTCTCCAGGATGACATTTTGCCATGATGACACACACACACACACACACACACACACACTGATACACAAGGTGAAAACTACAGTAACAATTTAATGTAAAAAACACTCTAAATATCCTCTAATAGCAGCAGGTTGACAGGAATCTATTACTGCATAGAATGAGTTACTAAAGCCTCCTCAATCCATCTGTGGAACATATCGAGTGTGCGGCGTTTAAACGGGGTTAAGGTGAGGCTACATCAGTGATAATGACATCCTGCAGGGCACCTAAATATTTCAAAATGTATGGAGAGACTGCAACGCTTTAGTAAGCATTATGTGCAGTGTCTTTTACAAATTCATAAATTTCTGGCCTTACTGAGTCAGGTGAGGTCACACTTGAGGAAAGAAGGGGTGACATTTTTCCCTCTCAATTTAAAGAGGGAGGTCAGAGAAATGGAACGTATAAAATTCACTTAGTATGCTGATTTGTCTGCATCCTTTCAGGCAAGGCCTTTAACAGTCTCCCCATAAAGGAATTCAATTCCTGGGCAAAGAGAGGCGCTGGGGGGCCGGCAAATAATCACGCTGCTTCGGAAGCCCTTAAGCTCATGTTATGATGAAGGCAAACTGTCAAGTGCTAAATAGAAAAACATTATGGTCTCTCTTTTTCGGAAATGCACCTGTCATTCCATATTGGTTGCATGCATATCCCGGAACAGGCTGGAAACATTATCTGTCACTTTTACTCTCCCAACACATATCTCTTAAAAGGCGGGGAGAAATAAAGCAGTGCAGTTGAATGGTGTAACGGGTCACAGCTCCTCACCAGCACGGAGCGTGTTTCCCAGCCTCTCTCTCTCTCCCCTCCAGCCACTGGGAAAAGGAGGTTTTGAGTACAATCCATGATTACAAGGATTAGATTGGCTGCTTAAAGCTGAAGGGCAACTCTTATGCTGTTTCAAATCATACTAGATGGCCTTTCCGATGGCAAAGTGCACAGACCGGCAAAGGGAAGAAAGAACGGGTGATAAAGAGAGGCAGGGAGAATTTTTTGGCATCACATAGGAAGGATTTCTCAACCAAGTCAACTGTGAATAATATTTGTAACTGCAGGATACAGAGCGTTTGGAGTACAGCCCGAGAGCCCTGAAACACAAGCCCTGCACCGCTAGTCCCTGATGAACTTTAAAAAAACAACACACTGCAATAGTTAATGGTGCCTTTCAGCCCATAATTAGGGGCAAAGCACACTCTTCTAATTAAACTAATTTACCCAGCATTAGTTTGAGAGGATCATCAGAGCCTCACCAAAAAATCTTCATCAAAAGTCAGTTGAAATTCCTTCCACAGAGTGCGTCCCAAATGGTGACAAATTATTTCAGCGCTTTTCACTCATTAGATCTGGGTCTCTCTACTGCTCCTAGATGTGACATTCTGTATAATTAAGCTTCAGGCAAAGCCAGAAATATTCCACCATGTGGAACAGAGAGCCGAAGCAGGATCTCTGTCAGATGTGGCCGTCCTCTAAGTTTGACTTAAATACACACACATCAGCCAAAAACAGCAATTAAGAGGGACAGAGCTGTCATCAGGATCCTTCCGGTGATTTTATAGTGTGGCACGATGCATTCAGGCTCATTAGTGGAGCTCACCTGTCTCCATCACAATGCCAGAACAAATTACATGTTGGAGGAAGTCAGGCACTGGCATCCTGTGCCAGGGAAAAACCAGCGTAGAGGAGAGCCGAGCCGGCATGGCACGCCAAGAGGTAGAGTAAAAAAAAGAAATAGCTGACAATATCCAGAGAGAGGCCTTGAGAGGGCCGGCAGTCACTGTGAATATCATCATTCAACACTTCATTTTACAGGTCTGCTAATTTCATGGTAAGTATTTAATAATTAGCGAGTAACATATTTGAAATTTCTTAGAAATTACCACTATATTTACCTTAAAGTTTATCAAAAATAACCCCAACATTATTTAATAATTATATTCCTCTATTTTCAAAGCAGGTAATAAATAGCCGGTAATTTCTTTAAAGGTCCCATATTGTAAAAAGTAAGATTTTCATGTCTTTTATATTATAAAGTAGGTTTAAGTGCTTTATAAATACTGTGAAAGTATCGAAGCGCTCAATATACAGAGAAATACACACAGCCCGTATTCAGAAATTGTGCGTTTGAAACAAGCTGTTAGTATTTCTGTCCATTTGTGATGTCACAAATATACAATATTTAGACCATTACACAGTTTTAAATGTAAACATACTAAATGTGTCCCAGTTTATATCCTGTTGCAGTGTTTGCAAATAACATCAGCTGACAGGAAGTAAACATGGACCCAAACTGTTGCCAGGCATCGCAATGCTGTTGCAATTGCGTTGAAATGCGCTAAAACGGAGCATTTCAGACAGAGGGTAAATACAGGTATATTCAGGCAGATAGTATGAGGAAAGTAAAGGTTTTTTTTAACATTACAGCATGTCAACATGTTCTAGTAGAAACAGAAAATAGTAGGATGTAAGTATGAACCTGAAAATGAGCACGATATGGGACCTTTATTACATTTCCAGGAAAGTAATACGAAGTTAATTGAGAGGCATTACAAACGCTTTATTCCCAGGTTGCTGTTTACTTGTAAGTAGATGATAATTTGCTTGTACATTCTTTGACATTTCTTGGAAATTGCATCCAAATAATTGTATAATTATGAAGACAATGGAGTAGAAGCGCCACTGGGTCTTTGTGGTGATCACATACAGGTGCTCTTTGGATCCTTCAGGGCTCATTCAATCTTGCAAAGGGCTCATTGCATGGGTGGAATATGGTCTCAAAATGGGCTTTACAATCGGTACAGGATATGACAATCCATGACAAAAATGAATATGTATAATATGAATATAAGTGAGAAGGTGGATCCAGGAGGATGTCAAGCAGCTTCCAGGCGTCGCCAAACAGATAGAGCCATGGCAAGGTCAGTTGTTAGAGAGGCTAAATCTCCTGGAAGACGGAGGTCCTCTTTACCCTTTCTTTGCCCCCTCCCCTTTTTTCCTTTTTTCTCCTCCCTATTGATGATGGAGAACCAGCCCTCCGCAAGTTGTCGCGGTGCTCTGTCGTGCACCTCTGAATTTGTGTAACTACTCTTTTGTAACTAAAAGACATGTTTTGAGTCACCTTTTAAAAGAAGACACTGTTGGAGCAGACCTTAGTTCAAGTGGATGAGAATTTCAGATAGTAGGACCATAATGACCGAAGGCACCATGAGCTGATTTTGAATTTATTTATTATCACAATCACGGTTTAGTATAATCCTGTGGTGTAATATGCATCTGTTCTTTAGCCCACTGTATTCTACCCGGGTAAGCATGTATATATTGTTAGATCTAATAGAAGCTTATCTGTCTCAAAACAAGTTTCACTGCAGTTGACAGCAGGGAAGAGGAAGTAATGGGCTTGACGTTTCTCTTGCTTGTTGGATGGATGCATTACTACATAACGTGAACGTAGTCCATAATAATTTCAGACTCATTTCAGACAAATATTCATCATTAATACTAGTATCACTGGCTTACGTCATTCTAAATTACACTGTGAAATAACGGCAACATTCTGCAGCTCAACCAAACACGAGAACATCCATCACATCTAATTAACAACTGTGAGTGTTTACCTCTCAACTCAAGTGCTGACTCCCTGATGGCTAACCTTGGAAAATAAGTGCACCTTGTGGAAGCATTACTCTGGCATGACTCAATTTACAGTTATAAAACATACCATCAGACTATCATTTATCTCCAGTTGGGTTTATGATTCGATACACAAAGAAAACTACTGCAGTGAGTAAGATTAATGGAAAGGGTGACTCATGCTTCGGTATCACACGCCGACGGCCTTGACAAAGCCTCGTTATATGACACCCTGGGAATGAGAACGGGGTGCTCTGACACCACCACGAAAGAATTAAGCTCCACCCCCGAGGACAGAGCCAGCCTCCCTGGACCCTGTTTAACAAAGCAGGATTTGGAGTAACTTCAGATTTAACCCTTCAGAGTTTTCAGTCCTACGACGGTGGTTCACTTCTTACCAGGGTAGATCGCCATGGTAACTCATGCTGCACACCTAACCTGCTCCGCAGCTGGTTATGTTCCAGATAACAGATCAACTCGTATTAGTCCAGGTGATGTGTGAAAATGATGTCCACTTTTTCAAAAAAGCATGAAACTTGGTATGTCTACCCCTAGAGTATGTTTTGATGCCCAATAATTACAGTGATACCATATGCAACATTGTAAACTGTTCAGGTGAATAGTTAATGGTGCATTCAATGTGATGAAAATGCGTGCATGTTGTGTAGAGCTTTATCCCTTTATTCATTAACCCTGACAATACATTGACTGTAAACAGTAGAACACTATTCAATATGACCTTAACAACATAGCTTAAAAAGAATGTGTCAAACACAAAGATTTACTTCAAACAAATATATTCCAGAAACATGTTTATTTCAAGGTTTAGTTGTTGTTTTTGAACTTATTTTTCACAGTCTCCTTACCAGTCTCCTCCACATTGACACAGAGCTGTGCACTTTACGGAGGCTTTTTTTTGCATTTGCAATGCCCCCGGTAGCTACAAGAGTTCAAGGATGGATTGGCTTGCCTGTGAAAGAGTTGACCACAATAGTCTCCTCCTCACACTGCTCTTTTGAGGTGCTGCACCAGTATATCCTTAGTTGGGGGGATTTGCTCCTTACTCTACTTTTTTTAACAACTCTTGGATGCCCCTATGGTAGATAAAACAGGATGAAGTTCCCTCTAGTTGCCCTTAAATGAAGAACAAATGGTGCCCTCTAGGATGGCCGTGAAATTGAAAAAACAGATATGCCCTATAGGCTGCCCTGAATGCTAGAAAAATGTCTGTGTGCTGGTGCCCCACCGCATGCAGCTGGTGCCCTTCCTTTTATTTTTTTTGCCCTGCCCCTCAGACAGCCTCAGAGTCCCCCACTGCACCCCTCAATGGAAATGACCTCCTCTGAAATGCCTTTTGGAGCCATTGACAGAGCCATGAAGGCCTCTGTTGCCATGACATTGGCATTCCAGGTGTCCCATGCTGTTTTCCTTCCCCTGGTTGCAAATGCAGACGTGTCACAGTCAGTGAAGGCATGGAACACAGGTAGGGCCTTGGATTTGTTGAGAATTGGCATGAGTAGGTATATATCTAAAGTTCTTGTCAGTCCCAAATGTCACCTACAGCTCCTCAATGTCCAGTTCTGGCACATGTGCAAGAGCACAATATCTGTGTCCACAATGCACAGGGTGATCTTCTTAAAGCCTTTTCTTGCACCATCTGCCACATGAGTAGCATCTGTGTATCTGCCTCTTCATTCGTCCAAGGGGAAATCCGATCTGTTACTTGTGGGTGAGATGATAGAACATGAACAAGAGTGAAGAGAAGGATGCTACTTCGTGCTCATGGCTCTGTCAAAGGCTCCAAAAAGCATTCTGCTCTATGATCGCAGCAGCCAACTCAACATCTAGCTCATCTCGAGTTGTTCACAAAGAAAGGAAGAGGAATGGAGCGTACCCTCCCCCCCAACTAAGGATGAACTGGTGCAGCACCTCAAAGGAGCACTGTATCTAGGAGGACAGTGTTGGAGACAAACACGTGAGGTGACACCAAATATGTCATCTCCAACAGACTGGGGTTTGGATGGACCCAGGTGATTGAAGACCATCGTGGTCAACTCTTCCACAGGCAAGCCAGTCCATCCTTGAACGGTTAATTTGTGGCTACCGGGGGGCAGAGAGAGAGAGAGAGAGAGAGAGAGAGAGACTTGAGCGATGAGAAACAGGTGCTGCCTGGTGATAGGTCCATTCAAGGAGATTGCTGCATGGTGATTGGTCCACTGGATGACATCAGCCTTTTTAAGCTCCAGCTGCCAGCATCTCTTCCCTCTTCACCTCTACCACACCCAACAAAGCCAGCAACTGTGTCTGTGTATTTGAGATCTGTGATAAGTGTGAACTGTGGCTTAGTGTGTTTCTTTTGAGAGTTGTTAGTTGGTAATATTAATTGGCAAATTGTACGTTTAGCAAAACATTTGATCATTTGATACGGTTTGACATTTGAAACTGTGTAGTTTTGACTAATTTCTGAATATTTCATTTTTTTTTGTCACTGTAAATATAGAGCACTTTAAAGCAGTTTTGGTAGGAGTGAGCAACCCTTTTCTTTTGTTTGCCAAGTGGCTGTTTTTCTCTTGTTTTGATAGTAAGGAGCTCAGGTTAGAAACTTGTCTTTTGTTTAACTTTTTATTTTGATTTAAAGAAAGTTAGATTTAAGTAAGTGATATTTTTTTGTCGTTTTGGGCATGGCTCAACTCTAAAGTTGCAAATAAACTGCTCCTTGTGTGTTTTGAAATCCTGTGTAGCTGGCCTTTCTTGAGCGTGAGAAGAGTGGGAGTCCCATGTCGTGTTATATCTAGGCTCCCCTAGACCGGGGGCATAACAATCAAATAAACACGTTTATGGAATACATTTGAAGAAAATCTTTGTGTTTTACACATTCTTTTTCACCGCTTTCACTCCCCCCTCCCTACAATAGACCCATTTTTGTCATTTTTAGGGGGGCAGGGGGTCAACAGTTTATGCCACATAGAAGCAGGTATGTGCAACATAGAAATGGTAACTGAAAGCTGGGAACCTGAAGATTAATTTGAAATGCAGCTTCGCACTGTGTCAAGTTGTTTGTGTCATAAATCTGTAATAAACATTGTGTTTTGTTTAGGCACCTATTCAAATGTTCAGACTGAGTAAGGGCTTAGAACATTATGATAGAAGTATATGTGCCATTCCCGTCCTCAATCATGTCAGATAAGTTAAGATAAGTAGCAGCAATTTTTATCAAAAATCCCTCCAAAATACCACATTAAGACTAAAAGACCTTGAGGAACACCATAGAAAAAGTCATGCTGTGATTTGGGATCAAAAACTTTTGACATTTGGAGATTTCTGCAAGAATTGCATTTTTTGGCGATTGGATTACGAGCACTTCTGTTGTTTAAACTGCTCAGAACCCCCCTTATTGTCAATCTAGCTAGGAAAGTCATCCATCCTCTGAATGATCTAAGTCTCTAGTTTGTGGTTGTAAAGTTTGTGATTATCCTAGAGGTCACCACGGGTCATTTTACACAGTGAGGTCAAGTTTAAAAAAAAAATGGTCTCACTACAATGAAATGGCTCCTATGGGGACTAACATCATCACACATGAATACAGTTGGGCTCATTAGATCCATAAGAGTCTCAACTTTACAGTGAT
Source organism: Helicolenus avius (assembly GCA_916700675.1). Classification (NCBI taxonomy): domain Eukaryota; kingdom Metazoa; phylum Chordata; class Actinopteri; order Perciformes; family Sebastidae; genus Helicolenus; species Helicolenus avius. The sequence goes on from CAKAKQ010034218.1 coordinate 14,142, forward strand.
ACCCAATTAATGTAATTCAAGACTGTTTAGGGACCTCAGTATGCAGAAATATTAAAATGCACCATTTTAGAATAGGAGAAACTAACATTTATACTGAATGAAAAACACTGCATGGTTTTTGCCCCAAACTGCATGTGATTATCATAAAGTGGGCATGTCTGTAAAGAGGAGACTTGTGGGTACCCATAGAACCCATTTACATTCAAAATAATAATCATCGAAAATGTTTAATGTCATTTAATAAACAGTCCCACCCTTCAGGACTTCAGGGGCTCCATAGAACGCGGTTACAGCGTTAAGGCTTTCTTTCTGGCAGCACTTCGCTCTGAGCTACGACTGAGGTGCAACATTTCACTTTCCATATAGCTTTCACTTTTAACTGACAGCGTCTGAAAGCAGCATGAAGCAGATGGGAGCAGGTGGGCCGGGCTTCCTCTTTCCTTTATCTTCATGGCAGGAATTGTCTAAAAGGTGCTAATAACACTCGGAGCTGGTGGGAGTGAGCAGCTTGGGGTTCCAGATGGAGCTCTTTAACCATACTGACTAAACGCTGATGGTGATAAAAATAGTCATTATCAAAAACAAAAAAATTTGCATGAGTTTATTTTTCATACCACAAAACTGATATCATCTCCATTTTCAAACTTTAAGTCTTTAAGTACGCCAGTTCAAACTATTACATGATTATATAAGCCAATAACTATAGAATCCGAGTGTCTATTTGCACCCCGGTGAGAAAAGTTGCACGGCAGCTAAATATATACAGTATATATAAACTGGAAAAACAAAGTTCGGAATCTTGTGTTTGGTGGATTATTTCTCTTCTTGTTACAATGCTAATGGTCATTGTATTTTACATGGTTGGGAAGCCTGTTTATTTACCTTCACAATGATGTCCAACTTGTAAGGATCATGCATTTGTGGGATGAGCAGCACAGCTGATTATGTGGGTAGCGCCCAAGAAAAATTGGCCAAAATGCTCTGCCAATGGTAAACAGTGTATTCTCCTGTTGGTGTTGACTCTTGTTTTGAGTTGTTTGGTGGATGATTGAACTCTCTATCAGTAACAAGGAACAAACAAGACATATTGATTGATTGAATCCACCGTCAGGAGCCTCAGTAGCGGTGGAAGATCCATACGCAGCCACAACAGCCTGGCACCTCCTCCTCATGCTGGTCACCAACC
>CAKAKQ010034219.1:0-13124 GCA_916700675.1 Helicolenus avius
GGGGGGTACTAAAAAGCTCCCTGTCTTTGGTCTCTTCTTCCCTGTGTAGTTGACTGCAAGGCCCCGAGCAACAGACAGATAGAGAGGCAGCTGGGAGTCGAGGTAGGCAGCAAACAGCAGCCCGGAAAAACACAATGTGGGAGCACCAATCCAGACGAGGTAGAGAGCTGGTGTTTTTTTGTTCTTAACGGGGCTAAATACACCGGAAATAACAAGCAATCACTCCGGGTTTAGATTATAAAATCCAGTTATTGAGCTCCGCTTTTGATGCGAAACACAGGAACGCCCACAATCAGGGTTTCTGCAGGGTGCACCAAATTCAATTTAAGACTTTTTCAGGCGTTTTAAACACCACATCAAATCCAATTAATGCCTGTTTCATGACCGTACCGGCCAAGTATGGTGGAAAACCAGCAGGGGCGATATATGGCCTAGAAGTATTTATTATCATATCAACATTTTTGCAGTGCTTCACAGCAGTATATATAACAATCCTAGGGATATAATTAATTAAATTAATGCGCCCTCAACCTGGATAAGCAGCATAAAATGGATGGATGTATTAAACAATTAAAAATGATGAATTAATTTGTTAATTTTTGCTAAAATATCCACTAAAATGCTATTATGATGAGACAATGGTCTTCGCAGCTTATGTAGCTATGATAGGTCTGATTGCACTTTTATTTTTCAGGCGTATAACTTCCCCCCGACATCTGCAATCAGATACAAAAACATGTTATGACTAACAATCTTTCAGACTTTGTGCACTTCTCCCCGGAGCCACAAAAGGCTTTATACCGTTTTTTTTAAAAAACATATGCACTAGTACTCCAGACGTTGATGTGTAAAATTGGCATACTTTCTTTCTTTAATATTATGTAATACTTCCATCTTGTCAAGCAAAACCCCGTCTGGTACAGAGCCAAAACAATGTGATTTGCCAACGTTAACAAAGCCCGGGCTACAAGAGCACAGTGTAAATCACTCGCAGTCGTTGTTATGACTTAAGTAAGTGATTGAGAGGAGAGTTTTTGTGCTATTTGTGTCAGTAACAGGCGTCATATTACCATAAATATGATGTACCTATTTGTCCTTGCTGAATAGAACCCCTCAGAATAGATGATAGATGCACACGGCCTGCAACCTCGCAGCTTACGCTCATCTCGCCTGCATGCGTGGAGCTGAACTGTATCTCTGATCCACATGTGGATTTAGGGTGAGCTCATTAGCCCCTGAGCGACCCTCCTCCTCTTCCTCTTCCTCCTCCTCCTCACCTCTGTCCTCGGTGACCCTAAAGCCTGCTTGACCCTGCCACAGCTTCACTACCACTTCCTATAGCCTGTTTCCTAACTGCCTGTTTCAATCCCTGCACTACAAGTATAAAAACAAAAGGCTAAGTAAGACTGAGAGTAAATCTGTCATAGTATCACTGTCGCAAGCGTTCCATAAGTTTATCTAGCTCTTCCGTTTGGCTGATAATGAAGCTTTTACATTGCACAAATATGGTCACATCTTGTTACCGTCGTTCAGTCTTTTGACTCATTTTGAGACCGTTTCTGGCGGCGAAGGAGAAGTCAAACTGCCCCCTGTATTTCCATATGAGTGGGTCTGCCCTATCTCTTTTCCCTGAGCAAAAGGACATAACGATAGTGACACGACGGCACGTCAATGACGGCGATGCACCAAAGTCCTGCTCATTTAAAAAGCACTGCAATCGCTGTTAGCTGTTGTTCTCTTTGGGAGTAGGGCTTTGTTCTATATATTATTTTTATGTTGTAAATCCCATAATTGATAAATCTTTCTCCTCTTTAATGATCAGAAAAGCAGGATTAAATCCAAACTTGCATCCATCTGTACCCTCCTCCCACACACACACACACACACACACACGCTCACACGCTAAAATGCATCATGGCAAGGTTAGGCTGACATCGGCGGCTAACGATCAGTTCCTCTGTGGGCTGAATGATTAGCTGCAGTAGCCTGGAGACTTTTCCAGCTTGTTTCCCTAAATTGGTCAGACATGCAACATCACCGGCCTTCAATCTGCACTAACTACATCCACTCTCCTCCCTTCTCCCCCGTCTCCAAAAAAGAGAAAAAAGACTTTCACGGACTAATAGACGATGCTAACAATGTAGAGGACGCGGGGCAGTTTAGTCTGTCGTATTTCAAGTTGTTTTCATACTCAAATGGGGGAACAACGGTAGTTCCTCGAGGGAGATTAGACAACACTCTGTGTGTGTGTGTGTGTGTGTGCATGTGTGTGTGTGTGTGTCTAAATGGGTGGAGCAGCAGATATTTGCATCACAGGGAAACTAATGAGGATAACAGGTTGCAAATATTTGTGGTAATCCAAAACTATTCCTGTTCTTTATTTAGTTTCCAACTGACGTTATTAACATTCACTGCTGCGTAGTTCCAGGGAATCACTTATCAATCAAATGTTACGACGTTTGAGCTCCTCCTCATGGTCGACACTCCTTACTTTGTCTGCACAACCATACTGGCCATCAATCTTAATGACTTCTTCTCTTTATTCTAACACAAACAAAGCATGACTTCCTGTACATCTGAGGATTTCTTAGAAACTAACCTAAATTTGTATAATTTGAGACCTATTTAATTTTCACTAGACCTCTTTCTTTCCCATTTAGAGTGTGTTTATTAACTGGAACGGACCGGTGAATGCTAAAAAGGAGCCTCTCTCCGCTTAGGAAACAGTCCACCCAACCCCCCACCCACCCTTAATGCCCTCTGGGCTGCTGTGAGTTTGGATTAAGTTTGGGTGCCGTGTCCCCTCCCTATACCGAGCCCGGCCATCACCCCTGCAAAAAAAAAAAAAAAAACACGTACAGAGTTTTTGTGTCATCGAGTGGCCCATCAAATGTGAAGAAGGCCATTAGGAAGGCCACGGAGAGATTATAGACTATATAGACGAGGTAGGAAAAGAATGCGGAGGAAAGAAAAGCAGGTTTTACAACTAAACTAGATGTCATTATATCACAAATTAAACACAGAATAATTATAACACCAAGATATCCATTTTCTGAAATTAAAAGTGAATCAATGTTAAAAGTTGTTTCTGTAAAAGCATCGAGAGTATAGCTTTTAAATTCCCATTTTAAAGCTGTCTAATTAAGGCGTGTGTGTGTGTGTGTGCGTGCGTGTGTGTGTGTGTGTGTGTAAAGCAGTGGATCAATAATGGTAGTCTACTACGGTGACATCTGGGCTGGACAAAGAGTGCTGTTCCTTCCCCCGGCAGCTCTCCCCTTCTCTCTCTCTCTCTCTCTCTCCCTCTCTCTCTCAATCCCTGATCACAGCCACGTGGTTCTCTGGGCTATTTCTCCCAGCTAAGCTTATTCCTCCTCTTTAATCCCGCAGCAATCACAGCAACAATGCCGAGCGTCGGTTCATAGACGCCGGCAGAAATCTATTAACTATGATCACCATGTCAGCTCAAAAAAAAAAAACCTGATAAGCGCCACCGCTAATGAATCCAGCATTCGGCTCCGCGCTGCGTGTGCTCGCGATTGTTATTTCATTGGATCATCAATAATGTGTAAGATGGAAAATCAACACGAGCGCCAGTGACGGATAACGCAGCTTGTAATGTAGTAAAGGGGGCTTTCATTTGAACTACTACTTTCTGTAAAAAAGAAAAACCATCCTATTCAATTCAGCTGATGGAATCTATATTCACTGACGAGGAGCTCTAAAGATGCCGAGTGTCCTCAGTTAATGCAAACAGATAAATGGGGTCGATATCCAACCCTGATCATCAGATTATATGCCACTCAGTGTGGTTCACCTCCGATTTAAATGATGGTGCCAGCCTTTACACGGCGGATTAAGTTATTATCTATTAGTACAACTGGTAGTAGTAGTCTGACCACGCAAACTGCCAGTGTTCAAACAGCAAATATTAATAACACACCTGCATGCGTGAGGTAAACACGAAAACGTCAGCACAAACTCAAAACGTCATTACACGCTTGCACTGCTTTCACATTATTTAGCCATTTAGAGAAGTTTCATACCGCAGACTGTATATCAAGGTGTCTTCAACTGGGCTCGTGTTTACATCGTTCACGAGAACAGTCCATATGAACGCCCCCTCATGTCGTATTCACCACCTCGTAAGTGGAACGTTTCTGAAAGCTCAGAGTTCACGAGTTGTGACGTGTTTGTTGACGTTGTCAGAAATGGTGGAGGCCTTGGAAGTTCGTGCATAATATATTGTAATTTTAGTCGTGTATTGTTTTTCTTTGTGATTTTATAATATGTCTGAGGAAAATGTTGATATTCCCAACAACCTCATCTTTCTCCTCTGTCATTATGTCTTTGCACTTCCTGCACTATGTTACCCACTTGCTAGCTTGCTAAACTGTTAGCCTCTGTGGCTTCTAGATGCCGTCAGTAATGTTAATATTGCCGTTGCTTAGCAGCGGTGTTCTCGCGACTTAACCACTTGAACGCCACGCATATCGTGTACACGACTTCCCGTGTTGTAAACACGAGCTCAAGAGTTTCATTTGAAGGCACCATGAGAAGTGGACACAGTCACCGTGACGTCACCCATCGGTTTGTGGACTGCCGTTTTTGAAGCATTTTGGCCGTCGCCATCTTGGTTTTTTTTTGCAACCAGAAGTGACACAAGAGGGTGGTAGTACAAGTATTTTTACTACAGTCAAGAGAAGAAAATTCCAATCAGAGGAGTGCCTGATTTCTTAAACTACTTGCACTACAGCTCTCAAATACATTCACAACAACTGTAATCATCTTCTTTCGTCACTAAAACATTCAGGAATCCTGCTCATCGCTGGCAGCGAGCTCAACATTGAATGACTTCAAATGTTTCCCATGATCACTGTCACGTCAATTATTGTAATTGAAAAGCGAGCGTACCCTTTGATCTTAACATTCAGTGTGTAATTTGTATAGTGTGTGTTATTTTGCATTAAGCTGTTAATGTTGCAAATGTGGTGATAATATTTATAATGTAGCCTTTTACGGTGCATATTTGAAAATCAAAATGGCTACACCTAATTAGCGTGGGTTGTCTCCACACCTACATTCAGCTGGTGTTACTGTGGTTAATGACAGCTGCATGTTTAAATAACACTGTCGTCTTTTCATTAGTAACCCTGAAACATCAGTCTAAAACTATATTCAATAATTACAGTAAAGATTGACTTTATTCCATTTATGAATATCCCCTTCTGTATGCCAATAAATTGTTTATACATTTGTCTTTTTAGAGGATTTCTCAATAAAAGTATTTGATATATTTTGTACTTTCAGCACAGCCGTTATTAGATTTAGTGATGCTTGGTGATTTAATGCTCCCAGATATGCATCAGATATATCTACATTTGCACATTGTGCAGGCCGTTCTCATTCACCGTTAGTAGATATACCTACCAAAAGTAATGCACTATAATTCCCACAAAATCAATTTGTATGTAATCCACGTAATCATGAACCAGGAAGTACAAAGAGCAACAAACGCCACACCCATTGGTCGAAAAACACTAAACCCACTCGTGTGAAACCAAAATCAACATTCATTTATCCATCATCACTTCCGGAGTTATTTTAATCCATATTGAAGTCGTTTTTATCATGTAACCTCCGTACTAAAGTTACGCCGCTTACGCCGGGTTATTATAACCCAAACCACGATCTTTTCCTAAACCTAACCAAGTCAATCTGGTCCTACACCTAACTAAGTCGTTTTTGTCACGTAACTTTTGTACTAAAGTTACGCCACTTCCAGTGTTATTTGAACCCAAACCACGATCTCTTTCTGAACCTGACTAAGTAGTTTGGTTGTCTAAACCTGTTTAATTTGAAAAGACTTGAGCGGAAATTGACACATGCGTCACATGTTACTCGACATTTGTAGGAAAAATTAAGAATAACTTTTGGTAAGATATCATACTTGTATAACTAAACAAAGAAGTGACAGCAGCAGAGTGTCAGCATCGTCTGCATAAAAGTTTAGATAAAAATGTAAACATAGGCAAATTCAACAACTTCAGTAAACCAAGGCACAGCAGTAGTTGTACTACCTTGCCTGCAAACCTGAGGATGAACGACAGCAGAATAAAGGTTGGATAAATTCAGGAAATAATCAAAGTAAACCAAAATATCTTTAAAATAAACATCAACACAAATGAGCCATGTTAAAAAAAAAAGGTACATTCAACAATGCAAGTTTTAAATGTATGAAAAAGATTACAAAAATATATCTTACCCCAAGTAATACAAGTAGAAAATGTTTGACCTCCTGAATCTCTTGTATGAAGATACGGTGCGTTGTGACATGTGTGACTGTTTGTATTTGATAACCACTTGTGGTGAAAAAACACAACACGAATAACTTTGTCACAATAGTAAAGTTTGATGATGACAATCTCAGCACAGAATATCATCTGTCGGCAGCTTTAAGGAAAATGATACCAGCGTGTACAACAGTTGAACCCTACGCAACACCACTACCTCACTCCTCTCACCACTCTCGCACCACCGTGGGCAAAGGCTAAAAAGGCCCTGTGCCTTAATCCCTCCACCCCCCACACCAACTCTAACCCCTCTCCTATCTTAATCCTCCGATTACTACATCATTTAGTTTGGGTCTAATTTAAACAGCTATCGGGCCTCCCAGTTCACTACCTGGACAGTGCTGCTCAACCCGGTAGACACTCTATTGATCCTTACGGGTGGGGAGGATACAAGGTGTGACCCAAATAAAGGGATCAACTACCACCTGTTAGATAACTGTCAAGAAAATGAGAATGTTTTATTTACAAAGAATGGTCATATATATATATGTATATATATAAATATATAGTGAAAATGTGTAGGATGACAGTCACAGGAAATGTAAATTCCTTGTGATTATCCTCGGCAGTCAGCAATGTGTTTCCCATGGAGGGCTCATTTATAATTTAATCCAGGAGCTTGGTGTTTCTAGGCTAACACAGAGAGATTGCCCTTTCAGAGTTGAAACCCCCACCATGCAGCAGGGAATCAATGCCGTCACCACAAAACAGACACTAGACCTCGTAGTATTTTCAGTTTTTTGTTTCATAGGCAACCCCTAAAAAAAAAAAAAAAAAGGGAACAGCTGCTAAAAAACTTGTTTGCTGCCTCTCTCCATAATCCAACCTCAATATGTCACAGAAAGTCATTTAAGCCTGCGAAGGCAGACGCATCTTTGCTTCCATTGCAGAAAGGATTGATACAATCAAATAACAAGGACGAGTTGAGAGAACAAACAGAGGGAACAGGACGCACAAGACTTCAGCCTAACTGACTCAGTGTCTGTCTTGTTGTCTTTTCTTTCACATTCATTCCAGTTCAAAGCTGCACACAACATTAGCATGAGCAGTTTGGACGGAGATGAAGAAGCCGAGTCAAAGCAGGGTAGTAATTACACTCTAAAAAGGACTGAATGGATTCAATCTGAGACATAAGTAGGCACAAACCAAATGGCTCGCTCTGGAGCTCTTCCAGACGTGAATTCCACAAGGTGCTGGAAACCACCCACAGAGACCTTGGTCCACGCTAACACTTGTCAGTATTACATTTAAAAAACAGGAGATCTGCACACTTAAAGGTCCAGTGTGTAAGATTTAGGGGCTATCGGCAGAAATGGAATATAATAAGTATGTTTTCTTTAGTGTATAATCACCTGAAAATAAGAATTGTGTTTACCTTAGAATGAGCCGTTTATATCTACATACTGAGCAGGTCCTCTTTACAGAGCCGGCCGCCATGTTTCTACGCTTTCTACACTTCTTTTGTGTTTTCGCATTTTTTGTGTTCACCACTAGAGGCCACTAAATTCTTACACACTGCACCTTTAATCTGCTGCCATTTTCCAGAACAGTACACAGACACTAACCTGGATATGCACCCAATAACAAGAGTAAATGTAAACCTAGTTGTAAAAATGTGTCTTGATTTAAGGCAAGCAGAAAGTTGATTTCGCCAACCGAGATCATAAACCCAGTGTGCTATTCTTAAACCTGCATTAAGTGATCGTTTGGCCACTTATGGGCAGCAGAAACAAGCTGAAAATACAGCATACAGACAGTTGATATGACAAACTTGCTAGCAAACAGAACATGAAATGGCTCATTTAAATATCCAGTAACTGCGGAGCAACATTCATTTGGGGCTTGGTGTTTCTGGCCACATGATGAATGTGAATCCAACATTCACCCTCCTTTTAGCTCTGTTTTGGTCTACACCAGTCTTTCCCAGAAACTGGGTCGTGACCCACAGGTGGGTTGCGGGAGATATTATTACAGTCGTCAAATACATTAACAGAATTTCTTCCACCTTTGAGCTACATGAGGGAGCCTGAATGTTCGTATTGTTCTGATAATTGTAGCCTACTTATAACGCTGAATCAAATGTTAAAGGATAGCGTTCATTCTGTTTGTTTTACCGATGAAAGGAAAAAAAATGAGAGCCCGTAAACTCCGCCTAAATGCATTTATTTGATTTATAAAACATATATCTCTTCGACATGGCTGGTTTACCTATTCAAGATGATATAAGGGGATGTGGAAATGGCGGTAAAAATGGTCAGGAACGTTCATTTATGCACAAATTCGACTGATAGACTATTGTTAATTGGGTTGCAATGGTTTGTCAGTTTTAAAAAAGTAGGTCCCCAGAAAAAAAGTTTGGGAAACACTGACTCCAGAGGGAAACATCTGGTTCTTTAGCTGCTAAATAATCCACTATTTTACACTAGCTAGTTGCTATTATTTATATATCTGAGCAGGTAGTGTGGTTTTTTAGAGCGTTTTTCTTTGAGAGTGAATCAGAGCTGAGGGGAACTGCAACGTTTGGTGCGTTCATCACTTTGATCCACACCTTCCATGTTACACATAGTCAGTTGATGATTTGTTAAGATATTTTTTTTTATTATAGCAGCTTTAATATTAACTGCTGAGAAAAGCAAAATTCTGCAGAACCAGTAACTTATCAATTAGTAAAAAGAAAAATAAACAAAACAAAGGTTTGCTCCGTATCCAGCTCCGTGATATTACCTAAAACATATCTCTTATGACAGAGTCTTTATAGAATTGAGGTTGAACCCCCCCCCTCTCAGTTGGTGAAGGTAAATGACTATGTCCATGGTGAAAAGGCACAAGGCAGTAATGAGTAATGAAAACAGCCGAGTTAGTGCTGCCATTCAGTAAAGGGCCTGCTGCTGTGGAATGTGAGGCGCCATTCATTCACATGGGTTAAAAATGCATTTCTGCCACCACAAAGCCCTGCCTTGTCCTCATTGTTTCTCACCACACCAATAAAAAACACTTCCCCGTTCTGAAGGGAGAAGATAAAAAAAAAAAATTAAATTGCTAATTTTACTCCTACAGATACAGGAAAAAAAAGAGGGCGGGGGTTGGTTGGTGGTGGTGGTGGTGGTGGTGAACTTCGCAAAGAGTCAGGTCTTTGGAGGAGATAAACAGTCATGGTAGAGTTGAAAGTTTGATCATGATAAGCAGCACGGGGATGGAAAAGTAAGCACACACGAGCTGCTTACAAAAGACAAACAGTCCTATTGACAAAAGCTGAATGTATGCAGCATTTATTCAGTGTATGAAAAGAGACACAAGTGGTGGAAGGAGAGCAAATACAAAAAAAAAAAAAAGAGCTTCATGTGTGAGCTCTCTAGGGATACGTTGGTGAACATGCGACTGACTCTATAAAAGAAATCCTATTTTGCAACCGCGGTAGAATCTTGATTCAACACGAATCCCACATTTCTATTAGTCAACCGACATGTCACATTTAAACATAGGCCGTGTTCCTCTTTCTGCCTCGAAGGAACAATGCTCAACAAGTGATCTCAGACGTGACAGTGTTTGGACACTTGTGTGACATAACCGTCTACGAGAGAAAAACACTCCCACATTGTGGCTTTCTCTTGAACAGGCATGTGAGATAGAAACAAAAACAAGTGTGACCCTGCCTGACATTACACAGAAATCAATATCAGAAAATATACATTTCTCCCCCCCTAAAGGGTGACAGACTGAATGTGTTGTGTTGGAGAACAGGTGGCGCCTTTTTAAAGACTATTTATTATCCGACAGCTAATTTAGGGGAAGTAAGATTATTTATCGTCGTGATATGTTCACTTGTAAAAACCACAGTCTCCACTTCCACTGCAGGCTGTCGGAGAAATGTTTAACATAACGTCTGAAATCTGACATCGGGGGAGACAATGTAATCCTGTCTGCAAAACAACGCTCTGTCTCTTCCTCCCTCTCTCCCTCCCTCCCTCCTTCTCTCTCGCTCTATCTCTCTTTCACTCTCTGTATGTGACCTTACACAGAAGAAAATACTGTATCTCTACACAACTGGAGAGAAAAACAGCACACCACAGAAAGACAATATCAAAAGAGAGAGAGAGAGAGAGAGAGGAGAGGGGAGGGGAATGCTGTCAAATACAGAAAGCTCACAGCGTGATGCACACTGGGAGTTTGTAAATGATAATTACTGGAATAATGAAGGAATACCAGTACTCATATCACCGAGTACTAACACAGAAATACATTCAAAGTTATATAGGGCAAAACTCACTCTCAAGTGTACGACACACGTCACGACATATTGGCAAAACTCCAACAACACCAGATAAGAAAAGCATTTGTATTCCTTAAACTATGAACAACATGGAAGTGAGCACTGTCTTCTCTCTCTCTCTCTCCCTCTCTCAAACTCTGCTTTTACATAACTATCTCCTGTGATACTCCAGCCTGCCCCTAAGGGAGGGTCACTATGACAGTCCCATAATATACCTATCTTTGATGTTTAATAGCTTTTTATTGTGACCTTGATGGATTGTGAATGTTCACTAAGTTTATTGAGCTCTTCTGCCACTTTACAACATTGTTCTACCGCCTGTAATATCTCTGTGGAATCCCTTTAACAAACTTCATTTAGCCTGTTATTAGTATGGCACCCTTCCTAAGTGTGTCATATGATTACTCTTTCTTTCCCCACTCTTCACACTTATCAGTCAAACATTCCTCTAAATGACCCTTATCTCCACTGGAGCACATGGACTTTTTTTTGTTGCCCGTTTCTTAATCAGTCTAATCTACACTATAAAAAGGCTTAAAAGCAAAGAGTCTGTATTATTAATAACCATAAAGAGCAGCGCAGACTGAGCGCACCCTGAACATACCAAACAATGATAATGACACAGAGTCACTTCCTTACCAGTTAACAACACTCTCACAGCCAACAGGACCGGTGCAGCTCTCCAAACACAGCCGACAGAAAAGAGTCCAGATCCGGCACAGATAGAGAGAGGAGACACTCTGTGTCCTCCAGTAGAGACAGGAGACACTCTTGTGTCCTCCAGTGCAGCGACTTGACAACAGCGACCCGCCGTTCAACTCTGCAAAAATCGTGCGGAATTATTATTATTATCTCTGGCGAATTCCTCTCTCCTCTCTCTCCTCTTGTGTTAGAGAACAGTACAGGTTCCTCTCTCTCTCTCTCTCTCTCGCTCTCTCTCTCTATCTGTCTCTCTCTCTCTCTCTTGTCGTTACACTGGTGCTGCTTTCAGGTGTCGTCGGAAATGTCGTGAGTCAGAGATAAAACATTGGCAAACGTCGGAATTCCGTGGTAAAGTCAGTATAGTGGTTAAGAGTTATCCCATCAAGGATTTTTTTAGACTATGTGTCTTGAATTAGGGATTGTATTGTGGGATATTGGGTGTGTAAGTATTATGCTATTATAAGGAACTGGTATTTCATGCAGGGCTACACTATGTTGATAATAGAAATGAAATAATTAGTCGATTAATTGGCGGGTCGACTGAAAGAAGAAACTATATTTTGATTTTTGATTAATTGTCTTTACAGCAAAAAATCTTCTCTTGAACGGAAACAAAACAAGACATTTATTTTGGACTCTGGGAAATGTTCTCTATTTTCTTTTATAAATATATTTAATTGATTTTCAAGTTTTTTATCCAATAAGAGTAGAATGTACAAAACATTTATATATTTGACTTTAATTTCAATTCACTTACTCAACCCCCAGCTACAAAGAGGCACCGTTCAACAAATACCTTAACAAATTGAAGTGGTCATTACCATCCCTACTACCGACCCACTCTTGGGTTTACAGGAAACAGATTATATTCAGGTGAATGATCTATATTTTCTCACATTATAGAGGCTAATCAATGAATAGAAAAAAAAAATGTAGTTATAGTATAGCAATAGTTCACGGTTTAATCAATATGCTACACATGACAAATAGTTTATTCGGATTAAATAATATTTTTGTTTCTTTGTTAGTGAAATCTGATTTATTCCATCCTGACACTGATTGGGACCTATTGTATGTCCACTCCATTTCCCATAATTCACTCATGTCTCTAAGGAAATGCACTAGGTAGGGTCACGTGTGCCCTTGTGATAAAACACATGTGATCATCCATGTCAGTTAGAGAGAAGGCCACAGCTTCCTTGTCTAACATGACATGGGGGATTTCTGATCAAACTCGTGCGATTCAGTCATGGGAATTGCGGAGTTTATGGGAGCACCTGAACGCACCACGAATGGAAAAAAAAAGCCCTGTGTGTGTGTGTGTGTGTGTGTGTGTGTGTGTGTGTGTGTGTGTGTGTGTGTGTGTGTGTTAGTGTGTGAAACACCGAGGACAAGATCGAGGGCGAGAAAAAAAAAAAAAGGAGAAGCAGAAAAGTTTGTCCCCGCGGTGAAGTCCTGGTCACCAAACCTCAGTCCGCTCACAGAGGTCAATGTGTCTTTGTTTCATTTAGTGTCTCCGGCGCTTCCTATGAGCTGGATCAGCTGCTGTGTGCATGTGTGTATGAGTGTATGTGTGTGTGTCCAGAGATTAGTGTAAAGTGTCCAGAGAAGAGAAGAGGAGAGAAAAGAAGAGCAGAGAAAAGAGAAGAGAAGAGAAGAGAAGAGCAGAGAAGAGGCGTCGCTGAACACTTGTCCCCCAGCTCCCTCGCAGTCCCACCGCCATACATGCGCAATCGGGCTTCGTGCGTAAAAAGACATTTTGTGGCACCGACATGTCTTTTTCTCGTGCGTAAGATAGACCC
>CAKAKQ010034220.1:0-24796 GCA_916700675.1 Helicolenus avius
TGTCTTCGGAGCATCACCCTGCCGGTTGATCTTTCCCTAAACCTGACTAAGTAGTTTTGTTGCCTTATCCTAACCAAGTTGATATTTTCCTAAACCTAACTAAGTAGTTTCGTTGCCTAATCCTAACCAAGTCAGTCTTTTCCTACACCTAACTAAGTTGTTCTGTTGCCTAATCCTAACCAAGTCAATCTTTTCCTAAACCTGACTAAGTAGTTTTGTTGCCTAATCCTAACCAAGTCGATCTTTCCCTAAACCTAACTAAGTAGCGGTGGGTGAAAGTCTGTCTTTATTTGATCCATCCATCCACCCCGACTTCCTTCCTACAAAACACATTCTCACTCCCAACTCGGGAAATACCGCTGCTTGGTCAATGCTCCTCGGCAACGGAGACCGACTGATGGGCTACCCCTCTTGCGTTACTTTTGGATGTGTCAGGGACGGTGTGTCAATATACGCTCGTTACATGCGTAGTGTCCTTTCAAAATAAACTTCCGTTTTCACAGGAAGTTAGGTTTAGGCAACACAACCACTTAGGTAGGGTAAGGAAACAGTCGTGTTTGGCGTTAACTTCACTGACTAGCGACTCACGGGACTCACGGGACTGACGATACTAACGAGTCATCTGACTAATGACTGACGTGACAAAATAAGTCATCTTTATTTTTAGTTTCACACGGGACACGAACACTGGTCTTCTGGTTGAAATTTCTGGCTTTGTTTCACCCATCCACCACCTCCCCGTCCGCCCTTAGCGGACTCTTACGCTATCAATACTACGTCACTTGCTCTGACCATTGGATATTGCAGCGAGTGAGTTTACATTGGAGTTAGTTGAAAGCCCATTTTGTCACAGACAGTCGCTAAAGGTGCCTTCATGCGTCTGTATCCGATGCTGAGGGGCACTTAACAAGCGCGGTAACTTGACGAGTTGGGAGTGAGAACAGGTTGTCCTACACTGACTTTGGCACCGTTTATACTACGCCACCTGACTTCTTCCTTTGGGCCCCCCCATAACCGCTACAGCCACTGGAGGTCATACAGGTATACACTAACCGTATATATGGGTCGTAATACGCTGCTTGCACCCCTATACTTTTTGGGGAAGGAAGTGTATTCAGTATGTAGGTCTGACCTTAAAGAAGTGCTGACTCAGACATAACTCGAGTGAGGATTCATTTTCAGCATATATGGATAAAGTAAAGGAAAGTGAGAGACAGTGTGTGGGACTGTGACTTTGGATGCATGTGTGTCTGTGTGTGTGTGTGTGTGAAGTATATAAAGACGAGAGAGAGAGGCAAACAGTGTTTTGTTTGTGTTTGTGAAGGCTTCAGTCCTAACCAAATGACCACATCACATTCCCACCACAGTTTAATAATGAGCTCTGTAGGGACTGTTCTGCATAATCAAATTGAGACACGCAGACAGAGAGAGGTGCGCGAGACATAAGTGAGCACACAATAGTACACACATACACACACCTCATGTGGGCTGCTATTAGTGGGAGGTATAACGATTGTTTCAGCTGTCAAACACCAATTACTGGGATGCTGTGTATCATGAGTTGAAATAAATATTAGGCAGTTGAACATTTTCTGTTTACGGACGGACAAACTCTCATCCACTCTAAGTGTGCGCTTCTCTGGAGTCTTCTCTCTGTAGCCATGTAATCATGAGCAACAAAAACAGAGAGAATGCAGTCAAATTCAATGCAACTCATCACTAACAAGGCAGTGCAAAAGGCTATAAGAGTGTTTCGAGATTGCACTCACACACCCTATCCTAAACCATAGACTGTATAAAATATGGATGCAGTCTCCATGACGTCACCCATAGATTTTTTTTGAAGACTCGTCACCTTGGCAGTGACGACACTGTAAATCCCCAAATGGCCAAAGAGGTGGATCGTCAGTGGAGCTAGCAGCAGACAGCTAGCAGCTAGCAACCTGGTATGGCACCCACCTGTCGTCAAAGTGACCACGCCGTCAATTATGCCTAAATTTAAGCCTTAAAGGGGGCATATCATGCTCATTTTCAGGTTCATGTTTGTATTTTGTGTTTCTACTAGAACATGTTTACATGCTGTAATGTTCAAAAAACACATTATTTTTCTCATACTGTCTGTCTGAATATACCTGTATTCATGCTCTGTCTGAAACACACCGTTTTAGCGCATTTCAACAGAATGTCAACAGAATTACGTTGCTAGGCAACAGCTTGGGTCCATGTTTACATCCTGTTAGCTGATGTCATTCACATACACTGCAACAGGAAATAAACTGGGACACATTTGGAATGTTTACGTTTAAAATTGTGAAATGGTCTAAATTTTGTAGATTTGTGACATCACAAATGGACAAAAATCCTCACGGCTTGTTTCAAATGCACAGTTTCTGAATACGGGCTGTGTGTATTTCTCCATGGATTGAGTGTTTTAAGACTTTCACAGTATTTATATATCGCTTAAACCTGCTTTATAATATAAAAGACATTAAAATCTCACTTTTTACAATATGGGACCTTTCATATAATTTAAACGGGAGAGTTATATAACTCCTCCCCCACCCCCCAACCCACCCAACCATCAGGCTGTAAGCATGTTTCTTGTTATTGGTCGTTTTAACATCGGGGTCGATGGAGATTGACTCACTTTTGGAACCAGCCTCAAGTGGCCATTCGATGAACTGCACTTCCGATATATTCCGGCACTCTGTGAAAACTCTATGAAATAAGAGTTTGTTTCAACCAAACCAGGGCTGGTGATTGTTGGAAAGATGAACGACAATGTTTTTTTTGAGTTTTATTTTGCTTCTGTCCAGTTTGAATGAAGTGTTTTACGATGCTCCGCCACTGGAACAGCTGATCTCAACATAAACAAATACACATGGATGATGACGCAAGTGTACTCAGGTACGGAACAACTTTACTAATGTGAAAGCTGAGCGGTGGGGGAGTGGAAATTGGGGGCGATCTAACCTAATATGAAAACGTTCTTAATTTCTCAGCACCGGGGGTTGCTGCTTGACTTAGAGCCACTTTGGTAAAAAGTGAAATGGAACACACCTGCCCCACCTACAACACTATATCTGTATTACAGCATTTTCCAAAATTTTCTTCAGTGCATCACAGTTTCATTATCTGAGATTACAACAATGATGTGGGCTGAATACTGATTTGAAAAACACCAAGTCCTGTAAATATTCATCAAACTCGTGACTTGTGTTGAAGGAGAGCAATTATTTTTTTTTTCTTTTGCATCATTCTATCCTCCTCAGTGTCAAAATGAGTGTCTTCCTCTGTCTGTCTCACCGCTACTGTCTCATTATGACAATGTGCAACATAAATAAACCTGAAAATCAAACACGCCAGCTGCTAGTTAGCGACATCAGAGTCACAGTGATTCATATATATCTTTTCTGCCGCCTAATTGAATCTTTCCAGACTTGAAAACAACAAGCTCATCTCTCCGTTACATTGCGGTAATTTGTTGAAGCGATAAGAAAACACCTCAGCGGATCGCTCACAATATTGTTATAAATATAAAATATTTTGATGAAATCATATCTGGTTTATTTATTCATCATTAGAAATGTGCTATCAAGGATGTTATGCTGTACAAGAACAAGCTGCAGCTGCAAAGATTATCCAAGCACTATATTTAATACAAATTCGAATCATCAGTGGGATGTCATGCAACGTATTCTTACACAACTGTTGGTATGATATCTTACGAAAAAGTTGTTCCTCCTTTTTTTTTTGTTTTTCCATAAATCTCCAACAACATGTCACATTTTTCGCTCCTTAAATGCATACCGTTTTTTTTTTTTCAAAATGAACTTCCATCTTCAAAGGAAACAACTTCCTTAGGTTTAGGCAACAAAACTACCTAGTTAGGCTTAGGAAAAGATCAACTTGCTTAGGATTAGGCAACAAAACTACTTAATTAGGCTTAGGAAAAGATCAACTTGGTTAGGATTAGGCAACAAAACTACCTAGTTAGGCTTAGGAAAAGATCAACTTGGTTAGGTTTAGGAAAATATGAACTTGGTTAGGATTAGGCAACAAAACTACTTAGTTAAGTTTAGGTAACAAAACTATGTAGTTAGGCTTAGGCAACAAAACGACTTAGTTAGGTTTAGGAAAAAATGGACTTGGTTAGGGTTAGGCAACAAAACTACTTCGTTAAGCTTAGGCAACAAAACTACTTAATTAGGTTTAGGAAAAATTAAGAGATTAAGTACGTAAATTGCATGACAAATAAATCAATGTTGACTGCTGGTTTCTTACGGGACACGAATGCCAGTCTCCGGGGCGAAAGTCTGGTATTTTTTGATCCACCCATCGACCCCGACCTCCGTATGAGGTGTTTGGCGCTCTTTATATTTCCTGGTTAATAATTACGTGGATGTTGCTATGGTGGCTATGGTGTACAGTATATACCATCCACTCATGTTCACACATGATATCCCATAGAAAATCCTATGTCACTGAAGAATGTTATTATTTACAGCATAAGAGGATTTTTCAGCTAGTTTGGGACCAGTAAACCATCATTGACAGAAAGTAAAGTATGTTACCAAAACTACGCCTCTGATCTTGAAACATAGAACTTGTTATGTCAGTGGATGACATAAGGGGGGCAAACACTGTTTCTAGCTGCTGTACTCAAAATCAATTATCTATCTTGTGTTTGTATTTATGTGTTTCTTTCTTGTGATGCATCCTTCAAAAGGAGGCGGGTATGGAGTTTCTGGATGCACACTGTGACAAGCAGTTCTGTCATGGCAACGGGCCTCCTGTTTCATTATCATTCACCGTGGTAACACGAGCACAGAAGGCGCTGATAGGCTTCTCAGTTGAAAACACTGTGTGATGTATTGGACTCAGTGGTGTTTGGTAGCCGAGGAAAATCATTGAAGCGGTTATAGCTGAAACTGTGGTTAAATCAAAAGGACAGAATATCGAGCTATATATAGCAAGGAAAGTGTGTCACATTATGACAATTTGATAACAGAAGTCTTCTGTACAATGTTCCCGTCTCATGTATGTTTCAAACATTAAAGAAATCGGATTTTGATTCGTCTCCCATCACAGTCCTGACTGAGCATCTTTTTTATATCTGTTTTGAAACATCCTACCTATTACTTTGTCTGAAAATACTCTTTGCTTTGAGGAATTTATCCAACGGTGGTTTTTATAGCTCTGTTTGAAGAATCGTGTTCACTGCGAGCTAACCCACATTCACGCAGAGCAGCTGCAGCCCAGTTTCAGTCATTCAAACAACTCTGCACTCGATGCACCGTTTCTTTCATCTTGCTTAAAAATGAATGAGGCGCGAGTCATGACCAGCGACTATTTCCATCTATTTTGATTCTGTGCTGTCGCTTTCTATTACCGGCATCTCTGCTTCCTGGGAGGGATAACAGCAAAAGACAGGCAACAGATTATATTGGTCTACGTGGCCATATTTTTGTTTGATCCAACTAATCCATATCCGTCTATATAAAGAACAAAGCATGTGAAAACTAGTTGGTTTTAAGCATACTCCATTGTATTTGCTTTTATTGAAAACATTTAACTAGCACTACTATAAGTGGTTATGAGTAACTAAATACAGTAGCAAGCATGAATCAGTGTGTATGACATCTAATAGCAAAGAAAATACTATGCAAAATAACACATTAAAGGTCCCATATTTTACTCATTTTCTTCTCATTTTCATTTTCTTCCATCATCTTCTCAGGTTCATACTTGTATTTTGTATTTCTAGTAGAACATGTTAACATGCTGTAATGTTAAAAAAAAAACGTTATTTTCCTCATACTGTCGGCCTGAATATGCCTGTATTTACCCTCTGTCTAAAACCCTCCGTTTTAGCGCATTTTGGTGGAATTGCCACGGAATTATAACAGAATTGCGTTGCCAGGCAGAGTGTTTCGATACTTTCACAGTATTTATATAGGACTGAAGCCTGCTTTATAATAAAAAAAAATGAAAATCTCACTTTTTTATAATATGGGACCTTTAAAATATTTGAACCATCACCTGAAAACAACATACAGACTAATTCTGCTGCTTAATTCTCCCCCCATAATATAAATGTATTATCATAGACTGTATATAAGAAGTGGACACCGTGATGTCAACCATTGGTTCGTGGACTGCTGTTTTGAAGCCTTGACTTCAGCATTTTAGATGTCACCATCTTGGTTATTTGCAACCAGAAGTGACACGAGAGTGTGGAGCTAAGTACAACTGACTGAACAAGACATATTTAGGCGACCAAAAAGGTTAGAATTAATTTCATGAACTGAAAACACACTGTGAAAGGGTTAAAGTTCTACGAAGAAAACACAGACAACTCTCAGACCGGACAACGCCGTGGTAGCGACCTGTCAATCACAAAGTAGCCCCGCCCTGAAGCATCCCCTGCTTTATGGTCTATTTGACTCTAAATGGGACCATAATTTACTAAATGAACATCATGCTGTATTAAAGAAGACTTGAAACTAGCGATTGAAAACTCATGTTTACAATGTTTATTGAGGTAATAAATCAAGTGAGAAGTAGGCTAATTTTCTCATAGACTTCTATACAAGCAGCCAATAGCTCACTTCCTCACACTTTTTCTAGCTGGCATCTACCCTTACATTTCCCCTTCGTCTCATTTTGGCACACGAGGCCTATTGTAACTCACATATCCAAGTGTTGTTTTTTTATTGTTGAAAGCAATAAAAGGATGTGCTAGTGAGATGTTTGATGGTGCCAGCCTGCATTTTTTCCCTTCCTTTCTTTCCTTTTTTTTGGCACCACAATGACACCATTTTGGCATCGCTTTCATCGTTGAAAGCGGTGCATGGAGGTCTTTATTGCTGACTTCCAAATTCTATCAAAGTTGTGTTTAAATAGATTATAGTTGGTTAAGTATATTTCCTATTTGTACTTCTTTTTTGGGACACGTGTGAGGCATCAAGTCATTTTTAGACGCAGGCTGTAACAACCATATGTTGTGATCACTCATCAGAGATATTATTTAGACACTTAAAAAGCAAGAAATTAGGTCAAAATACAAAGTATACACAAGCAGCAATGAGGGATCAGCATTCTTAAAAAAAATATTGTACTGTATATATTTATTAGATTTATTTTCTAACGTTACAGCAATGATGATGATCTCTTTTCTTCTCCCGGTGAAAACAAGTAAATAGAGGTAGAAGGATAAGATAAGATAAGATAAGATAAGATATACTATTAATGTCCCCATAGGGAAATTTGTTCTGGACTCCATCCTGCAGTTCCACAGAAGATTAAAAACATACAACAACACATATAGTAGAGGAACCAATCCCCCAAAAAGGCTTTAGTTTTTTAGATCCCCCTACCTATGGTAGAGCGAAGCACAACCATGTTTTTTTCATAACTTTAACATTTCTAGTTTTTGAAATTAATGGTTGCATAAAAATATACAAAATCTGGTTGATGTTCGGATCCTTCCCAAAACCGAAAATAGCTTTCATGTAACAGTTTACACATGCACACCTTCTGACAATGGCGACATATTGCAAAACCCCCATGGCCAACATCCTGCTAATGTGTTCCCAGTTGCTAGCTATCAATAAAACCATTTTGTTCACCAGCTTGGTTGAGGGCAGGAGCTATTTTTGTCCATGATGTGAATTTAATCAAAAAACCAACCCTTTTCCATGTGTGCAAAAAAGACCCATGACTTGTACTGCTGACATTACCTGTCAGTACCTGTCACACCGGAGAAGCAAAGGAAAAAAAAAAAAAAACTATAGAGGTGCAAATGATACTTCCAATGTGCTGTTTTTGCTCTGATCTTGAAAATTGGAATTGGCTGTGATATCACAGTGGCGGCTGCTACTGTATATACAGTATGTGCTTTCAGGACTACAGCTGTGCAGGCCAGTGGAGCCCAGCACCAGATGGGGACAAGTGACAGCTTGAATTTCATCTAAGATCGTTTTACTGTTCTGTTTTTATGCATTAGGGTGAGCTGAGAGCCTCACACATGGACGATATTCAGTGCTATGAGTCACTTCACAACCAGTTAATTATATTTTCTAAAAAAATGTGATATGCATCACACGTAGTACCACCACTATCCAGGATGGACATGCGTCAACAAGTCAGAAACATGCAAGACCAGACAGTCGTCTACTGGAGCAGTGTTAAGAGGTGTTATTTCTCTCTGAGTTCAAATTGTTCAAAGAAAAGATCGACTTGGTTAAGTTTAGGCAACAAAACTACTTAGTTAGGTTTAAGAAAATATTAACTTGGTTAGGTTTAGGAAACAAAACTACTTAGTTAGGTTTAAGAAAAGATTGACTTGGTTAGGTTTAGGCAACAAAACTACTTGGTTAGGTTTAAGAAAAGATTGACCTGGTTAGGTTTAGGCAACAAACCTACTTAGTTAGGTTAAGGCAACAAAACTAATTAGGTTTAGGAAAAGATCGACTTAGTTAGGTTTAGGCAACAAAACCACTTAGCATAGGAAAGGAACGGCTTGGTTAGGTTTAGGCAACAAAACTACTTAGTTAGGATTAGGCAATGAAACTACTTTGTTAGGTTCAGGAAAGGATCTACTTGGTTAGATTTAGGCAACAAAACTATTTAGTTAGGATTAGGAAAACATCGACTTGGTTAGGTTTAGGCAACAAAACTACTTAGGTTTAGGAAAAGATCAACTTGGTTAGGATTAGGCAACAACACTACTTAGTCAGTTTTAGACACTAAAACTATTTAGGTAGGGTTAGGAAAAGATTATGGCTTGGGTTAAAATAACTCTGGACGTGGTGTGACTTAAATAGAAGTTACGTGACAAATAAATCAACGTTGACTTCTGGTTTCACACGGGGTACAAGTAATGGTAGTTTACCATATCTTTGACTTCACACACACACATACATTACATGATCCACTCGGTGTCTTAGTGCAGCGCAACATCTTTTCCCTAGGCTGTTCATTCAGTAAAACATCCTGAGTCACTGTTTTAAAAGACTGCTGAAATTGTGAAAGAAAATCTATTTCTGGCTTATCAGCTAGGATCATGTTTTTAACACACACATGCACACACACGCAGAGGCATCATCTAAAGTAGCTTTGGCTGTCTCACAGAGAGAGGTGGCTGAAAATTGAGTGCAAATTAGTCCTCTGTCTCAAGTGTGTGTGTGTGTGTGTGTGAGTGTTGTCCCGACATGGTCGTGAATGTGTTGCCTGCTGCTTGGGGGATACAGACAGATAAAGACAAAACACTTGTAACTTCTCAGGTTTAAATTGCAGCAAAGTCGTAATCCAGGAAGCGGTCAATAATATATCACCTGGAAACAGGGCTGCACTGGTTCATAAAGAGCAGGAAGACCGCCACTCATCTAAACTCCGGCTGCACAGAAGGACTAATTGCTGCATACTTGTGATCTTGTGTTTGACAACCACATTCTCTCTCTGTCATTGGTGTGACTCACTCTGTCCGATTTCTTCCATTATATCTGCCTGCCTGACGATCGACACGAGACGATGCTTTGACTAGGTCGAGAGCAGAGGAGGGTTTGTTTGTTTTCATACCAGCATAGCATGAGTGGGTGCTCACAAGAGGATACTATGATTCAGTGGTGGAGAAAACAAATGATCCCAAAAACTGACAAAAGTAACTTGTGTAAACTGTGGATGAATACTCCAAGGAATGCACATTTAGCAGGTGGCATGTGCGGGTAGCATTTGAACCTTTGTTTTCCCTCCACCCCTGCTGGAACTACAAAAAAAAATACCTCCACTAGAAGCAGATTTACAGACAAATATTTCTGTTTTAAATGTAATTAATTGTTAAGGAATGAACTCAGAGCCTGCAAGCTAAAAGGTCAAACTGAAGGTCAAACTGATTCAATCGAAGGTCAGGGTGCAGCTGTTTCTTTTCTCCTAAATGAAATACTGTAACAGAAGGCATATTGCAATTCAAAAGTGGTTGGCAGATCGATACCTGCACCTTTAGGCCTTGTTCAAACTGCCAGCCCAAATTTGTTTTTTGGCACATCCAGATTGTATCCGGATTGATTTTAGAAAGTCCAGACATAAAAAAAAAAAAAAAACACATGAAATGTGATTGCTGCCTGCTCAAATCGGATTTCAAAGTGTCTTTTGTGTCACTCGCAATGTGGTGCACAACGACGACGTCAAATCCAGACTGACGGCAGAATCCATCCATCCATCGCACCAGACAGCAATGGAGGAGTTCTAAGTCATGACTTGACTTGATTGTTTGGAGGGCGAAATGATGGACCTCCGTCTTGCATGCATCTGCATTGGTAAGCCACGTCACCGTAGCTTTCCACGTGTAGCTTCGTAGTTACTGACATCTAAATCGTTACAACAGTGACCCATGCAGATAGGTTGGTGATGTCTGGACGCACAAATGTGATCTGATCACTTGCAAATAACAGTGTGGACGGTCTGTCTTATGCCCGGTTCAGACTACACAATATCAGCCCGATTATAGCCCGACACAGCCGTCGTAGGGGATCGGGAACGATAAATGAGTGTCGTGTGCGAAAATCGATCCTCTTATCTCGTGTAGTGTGTCATATAACACAACAACCGACGCCACGTCTGGGACGCCCTACAACACCCCGAGGAAAAGTCTACCCTGTCAGAATTTTTCATCTTGACATGCCTAGTGTGACATCTCCAACGACGTGTTCCTTTCGTTGACCAATCAGGTGTTCTCTCCAGTGCGCAGTCGCAGTCAGGTCACTTGGTAATAAACAAACATGGCGAAAAGGAGGAGGGATGTTGAGTTTGCTGCTCTCAGGTTGAACAACGAAACTGACTGAAGTATCGACAGCCCATACCGTCCTCTCTGTGCCACCCAGGAGCGCATCAACAACCTTTTTTTCTTTCTTTTCTTTTTCTTTTCGCAACACAAGACCGCCAGCATCACACACAACGCTTCTGTCGCCATGATCGACAGTTACTTCAACCGCCTCCCCGATGACGTCTGAACTCGTGCATGATTGTGGAATACGACGTGCCATGATTAGTCGCGATCATTCGTGTAGTCTTGCCAGTCACCCGACCAAGACACTGCAAGAGTTTATGGCGCTGTGATCGTTAGATCTGACATGGTGACCATCGTCAAAGACAAAAACATTGTGTAGTCTGATCCTGGCATCAAAGATCTGATTTGAGAAAACAAATCAGATTTACCTGCAGGTTAGGATTAGGGAACTCAGGAAAAGATTGTGGTTTGGCTTAAAATAACACCGGAAGTGGCGTTACTTAAGTACGTAAGTTACGTGACATTTTAAAGTGTCTTTTGCGTAAATCGCAATGTGACACACAACGATGACATCAAATCCAGAGTGACAGAAGGGCTGAGCAGAATCCATGCTGCTACTAGCAGTACGCTATGACGTCTGGACGTTCAAATCTGATCTGATCACTTGCAAGTACCAGTGTGGACAGTCCGTCTTAAAGATCTGATTTTTGAAACAAATCGAATTTGCCTGCAGTCTAAACGTAGTCTCAGATATCCCAATTTAACATCAGATCTGAGCCTGTTTATTTACTGAATGATGTGGAACACTGAACCGCTGTAGAACTGTTGAACCACCATTGTCCCACTGAATGTGTGGACAGCAAACTGGATTTTTCCAATATAAAAACAAGATCGACAAACTCTTATCCACATTTATGTAAGTATAGAAATGCCGAGCGACGTGCTGCAGCTCTGATTCAGCTGCTCCACAACATGAACGATCTCCGTCCGCTTTCTTCTTCTTCCTCTTCTTCTTTGCCACTGTGAACTCAATCGCTCCTGTACCTCTTACCCTCTCTGACTGCTATCACTCATTTCTCTTCCTTTTTCTCTACTTGACTCCGCTACCTGGCCTGTCTGTTTACCCTCCCTCCCTGTGCTCACGTTGGCCTCTCTGTCTTTGCTTACTCTCAGTTAATAAAACCTTGGAAGGTGTAAAGCTGTGCGTAAGCATGCGGAGACAGAAAAAAGGAAGATGCTGACATCGGTTTCGCCGGGTATACATCGTTGCTCTCCAAAAAGATGAAGGAAGGCATGGAAATTACCTCGTGGAATGAAGATAAATTACATGTTCATCTCTCTTCCTCGTCGTTGTGTTTCCATTACTTTCTTTCTTTCTTGCTTCCCTCACCCCCTTTTAGCCTTCCCCCATCCTATTTACGTGTTCCATCATCCCAACAGCATAGGGTTCAATATAGAAAAGCAATGCATTAAGGGGAAAATTAGGCTTTCCCAGTCCCTTTTCCCTGAGGCCACCCTCACCACCATATAATCTATTCCAAGGTAACAAATTGCAGTATGAGGAAGCCCAGGCCTCTAGGTAATGGATCCATTGCAAGCATCAGTTTACCATTGATCACTTGAACTAGCTGTTGGCTGCTCTGGGAGTTCTACCGCTCGGTCCTGTTGTGTTCCCCCACTACATGAGGCAAGAAAAGCCGGTAGCTCAATAAGAGTCCATTATAACAGCTCGATCCTCGAACCATTCATGAATTAAAGGGATGCTCTTAAATCCACTAGAAAACCTGGGTGTGGGATTACATGTGATTGCTTTCTGACTTTGTAATGAGCTACATCAAGCTCTTTGATTTGCTGGTGACTAGAGTGGTCAACATCCTGAAAGATCTGTCAGGTTGTAATACTCGCGATGGCCTCGACTGATCCTCTTACAATGTCTTCTGGTATTCATTAAAAGGGAATTCTACTGATTTTACACATTAGGATCAGTTCACTAGTCATGGCTGGTGCAACACAGACAACGTATTCTCATACAACGCTTCTTATGATATCTTACAAAAAGTTATACCTCATTTTTTTGTGCGGTTTCCTATGAATTCCAGTGTCAATTTCCGCTCCAGTCTTCACAGGAAACAACCTGGTTAGTATTAGACAACAAAACCGGAAGTTGCGTAACTACCTAGTTACATTTCGGAAAAAACGTGTTTTGGGTTAGAATAACGTCTGATGTGCCGTAAGTTAAGAACGGAAATCACACGACAAATAAATGAACGTTGACTTCTGGATTCACATAGGACTCGAACGGTGGTCTCCTAGGCGAAAGTTCTGTGTTTTATATTTCCTTGTTCACAATTACGTGGATTACATGCGATTTGATTTTTGTGGGATACATACGAATAACAGTGCATTTACTTTTTGTAGGTATAGTTTTGAACAGTGTTTGAGACCAGCTTGTCCCAGACTGAAAACAGCTGTATAATGTCTTCAGTAGATTTGAAGGAGCTCTGTCCAGGGGAAACGTGTCTTGCAGCCAGGTAAAACATAGAACACACAGAGAGGTGGACCAAGGCACATAAAACATTAAAAACGAGTACATCAAGTGACAACAAGAAACACAGAGTATGTTTAGCCATCAAAAAAAACATCATCAGCCGACAGTATTTACATGGGAAACTAATCATCAGCTGAGTCGTCATGAGTATCTAATAACAGCTTGGTGGCTTGGGGAACAAAATAATTATTCACACTGTTCGACCTAGTCATAAGACATTATGACAATTGTTGACTGTTTCTACAGTCTATAACTATTTGCTCTAAGGGAACGTAATATAAATATGACATGGAAAATAAAACATAATTGATCTGCACAGTGATTCAGAATACGATGAGAGATATGGGGCTCTTATTAGTCCCGCTACGCGCCTGACACCTTGCACAATGAGTTTTATCTGTGGAGTAGTACACATACAAGTACACTATTCTTTACCATGTGTCCAAGTGCACTTAAACAACATGTTGGATTTTTGCACCTCACATGTTGTTGACTTCAGCACAGCAGACTTGTGCGGCACAGCACCGTTAATTGAGCTCCTTTTAATATTTAATTATATTCAAAATGCTTTTCCTCTCATTCATAGATCACATGCAACAGCACCAGAGCGATGATAGATAAAGACCAGGGGGTTGAGAATATAAAATCTGTCACACCATCCCGTCCTCATCATTAAATAACGCTTTGTCTCGCCCCCCAGGCAGCTGACGCTGACGCATTAAGCACCCTTTGACGTCGGTGCATATTAAACCCATCCTTCGAGATATTAAACGCTCATAGAAGATGTGTCGGGACTGCGGTGACGTAGTAAAAGGGGAGGTGTGGAGGATGGGTTTAACAAACACAGGACTGTCATCCAGGAGACTGAAGCCACCGAGGTGTTCAAAACAACATCATGGTTTGGCTTGAAATTAGTATGAAATTGAATGGTGAGTTTTAGTTTCAAATGGGACACGAACAGCGGTCTCCTGGGTGAAAGTCTCTGTGTTTAACCCGTCCACCACTCCTCCCAGCCTCCTATAGTGGAATTTCTCGCTTGTTATACTCATTATTATTATACCACATAACCTTATTGTTTCATGTAACTTTCGTTAGTGGTTGCTTGATATACAACATCACCTGCTCTGTGCTTCGCTCGTTGCGCTACGTCACTTGCTGCGGCCTTCCGTGGACCATTACGAGCGTATTTGGGATACGTCAAAGACTAACGTAATCCACGACAATATTCCGTTTAACCCTCGAAGCGGAATGGTGAATCGGTTTATTTGTATGGGAATGTCATTTTTAAGAGAGCAAGCTACCAATAACGACCAAAAATTCATCATGTCTCCCAGATAAAGTCCTTCATGAAGTGTTCATGACATGATTTCTATAGGCCAACCAGGAAGTTAGCATCGCTCTGGGTTCTCTTGACAAAGAAGAAAATGGGATTTTTCCATGGGTTTGGATTATTGCAGAAAATAAGTTCTGTGGCGAACACACATGTAATGATACTTGCACATTTTGTTTGTTCACAAATAATCTTCACCACTTTTAGGATTTTTGAATTGTAAATGCAATCAGCAGAAGTAAACAGCTAACGTTAGGCTATAAACGAACTACACAATGGTCACATGAGCGCTAGTAAACACAAGAAGGCTGTAACGGCGGACGTATCAGCAAGGTGACATTTAGTAGTCTCATTTAGCCACTTGTTAGCAACCGCCTTTTTTAGGACATATAAATGTTTCAAAATTCACGAGCGGGGTATTTATTGATGTATTTTATGTCGAAGAACAAACCGTTAAAATCTCTTCAGCTTGTGATAACCACAGACCTTATTTCAGTCATCTAACTAAAAACCCATTGACATCCAGACGAGGGAACCAGAAGTGCTAAAATGCTAATTCATTTCCAGGTTGTAGGACTCATTCCTGCATCACTCTATATTGTCTGAGCTGCATTTGCACTCTGGTTATCACAGTGACAGTAGTCCTGGTCCTTTCAATTTGACAATATTGTGGAAAATGTGCAAGGAAAAAAACAGATTGTCAAGATCCCACTGGGAAATTCTCTTTTTTCATCAATGCTGTTTCAGCGGCGATGAATATGTGAGCTGCACGGAGCTGTTTGGACTAGCTGTGAAACGCTACACCTCGACACAGGATAGGTCGAACATTACAAGCACACTGCATGACTAACAAGACGTATCCTGAACACACACACACACAGTCGCAGACGCAGACATTCTCTGGTGACGTTTATATCTGATCACACCTTCTCTTCTTGGGCTCGTCAGTGAGGAGTAAAAATAGTCGAGTGCTGCTGACTGATAAAAGATGGTGTGAGGCTGCCTAGAGAGAGGCTGGCCTATAATTACGCTGCAGATGGAGACTTTTTGACAGCCAAGCAAATACACAGATAAAACAACTCCGTAGCTTATGATAAAAAAAATGCATACACAGAGTTCCCTGACACATCAACAGCAAGGTGAAGCGTGTGCGAGAGAAGTACTTAAAAAAAAACCATATCTGCAGTGATTTCATCCTTAAAAAAAACACTAGCCAGCATCAGCATCATCAATTCAGCGCCACCATGCTTCCATACCTTTCATCTGACACATTTTTTAAATATATTATTAGGGCTGTCAATCTATTCAAATATCAAATCGCAATTAATCGCATGGTTGTCCATGATTAATCATGATTAATAGCAAATTAATCGCACATTTTTTATCTGTTCAAAATGTACCTTAAAGGGAGTTTTAATAGTCTCATCAACATGGGAGTGGGTAAATATGCTGCTTTATGCAAATGTATGTATATATTCATTATTGGAAATCAATTAACAACACAAAACAATGACAGATATTGTCCAGAAACCCTCACAGGTACTGCATTTAGCATAAAACAATATGCTCAAATCATAACATGGCAAACTGCAGCCAGTGTGTCAGTGTGCTGACTTGACTATGACTTGCCCCAAACTGCATGTGATTATCATAAAGTGGGCATGTCTGTAAAGGGGAGACTCGTGGGTACCCATAGAACCCATTTACATTCACATATCTGGAGGTCAGAGGTCAAGGGGCCCCTTTGAAAATGGCAATGCCAGTTTTTCCTCGCCAAAATTTAGTGAGCGTTATTTAGCCTCCTTCACGACAAGTTAGTATGACGTGGTTGGTACCGATGGATTCATTAGGTTTTAAAGTTTTATATGATACCAGTATCATCACTCTAGTCTTAAAACACGCTCCAACCTCTGAAATATTGATTGTCTTAAAGAAATTAGTGGCGACAGTATGATTATTAAAGGGGCACATATCAGGCTCATATCTAGGTTCAGACTTGTATTTTGGGTTTCTAGTAAAACGTGTTTACACACTTGAATATACCTGTATTCACCCTCTGTCTGACACGCTTGTTTCAAAAGCACAGTCTCTGAATACGGGCTGTGGGTATTTCTCTGTAGATTGAGCATTTTGATACTTTCACAGTATTTATACAGCGCTTAAACCTACTTTATGATATAATAGACATGTAAATCTCACTTTTTACAATATGGGACCTTTAAAATTTCAAGAGATTAACTGTTGCTACCTTTGGTGTCGGAAACATGCAAAGTGGCCTGCTGCAGCTTTAAAGATGAAGCCTTCGAGGCATATTCTACTTCACTGCAGTAACACTACACTATTGATCTTCTTTATCAAAGAGAAATTGTTTTGAAAACCCTGCAGGGCTGATGCAGGGTAAGAGATAGTTTCATTTCCAACCGAGACAGCCCAAGGTTCACGGCACATAACTTTAGATTTTAAAATGTGTCCTATTCCAGCTGTGGACCTTCGCTGTCCATCAACTCTCTGTGCTTTTCATTTTTAACTTTAAAGATAAATGAGAAATTATTAGCGCTGTTAAAGTTAACGCAATAGTAACGTGTTACCGCAAATTCATTTTAACGCCACTAATTTATTTAATGCCTTACCTTTATGATAATCACATGCAGTTTGGGGCAAGTCATAGTCAAGTCAGCACACTGACACACTGACAGCTGTTGTTGCCTGTTGGGCTGCAGTTTGCTATGTTATGATTTGATCATATTTTTTATGCTAAATGCAGTACCTGTGAGGGTTTCTGGACAATATCTGTCATTGTTTTGTGTTGTTAATTGATTTTCAATAATAAATATATACATACATTTGCATAAAGCAGCATTTCTGCCCTCTCCCATTTTGATAAGAGTATTAAATACTTGACAAATCTCCCTTTAAGGTACATTTTGAACAGATTAAAAATATGTGCCAGTAATTTGCGATTAATTGTGATTAATCACAATTCAATATGTGAATCGATTTGACAGCTCTAATTAAAATCATTGTCACTCAAATAAAACCTAAGCTGGACCTGAGTGGAACGGCTGCCATGGAGTCACTCTGGCCCATTAACCACGCCAAAGCAACAAGGTTGTAACATCTGACCACCTGTCACTAACTACAGGTGGGATCAGACAGTTAATGTAGTGTGAAACCTAAACAGCAATCTATTCAGCATGAGCACAAGGCTGAGCGGCGACGCCGAGAAGGACATAATCACCCTGGCAACGCGGGCACAAAGCCTGAATCCCAAAGTAAATAACAAAGCCGGAGTCTCATTACTAAACGACAGATTGTTTTTCAGTTTTGATTTTTTAACTTTTATTTTTCTAAACAGGTTCTATGAATGACAAAGCAATATTTCAGCTGGACTAGTGCAAACTAATTTAAAAAAAAGTCTGGAATCAGATGGGACAAGTGTTCATGCTGTTAGCTACATTAGCTAGCGGCATGTTGCGTAACATATATGTGTCTCTATGTGTGTCTGTCTGAAGCTGTGTAACGAGCCATGCATGACCACATGGTATCCCCTGAACATCAAGGGTTTACAGCACAGGTGTATGCAAACACACACACACACACATACACACACACACACACGCTCGTTCAAAGGCTTTGTACTACAACCCAACATTATTCCCAAACCATTTACAGACAACAGAATGAGCATTTTTTAGTAATTTCTGCTTTGATGAAGATAAACTCTTCTATTTTGCATCCATCCTATCTTGGAATCGACAGAGGGTTTCTGTAGCGGTGATGCCGGTGATCATAAAGGAGATGATTTTCATTGACACGAGTAGGCCTCCAGTCATAGAGATATTTCATTTCGTGATCGGTTTAACTCAGACATTCCTAAATCTGAAGCTTCATCTCCATATACTGTATCTGTGCTCAACTCTTTATCAAAACAAATCAAATTTAACAAATACCGAAAGTGAAGTATAAGAGGAAATTATTTTATTTTATTTTATGTTACAAAACCCTAAAAAACTCTCTATCTTATCAGCACTAGTAGAGAACATTTTCAAATGATACACAGCCTTAAAACTACAGTAGTTTTGAACTACATTTAGCTCTGCAACATGCATTTAAATGGTAATCCAGTCGCCAGAAAAAAAATGTTGGTATTGTACGTTTCTGTAAACCACGGTATACGTTGAATGACGACGTTTCTAGACTAAAAATACGTTCCATGAATGCATTTCATATCAGCCTTGTATCACGCTTGCAGAAATGCACAATGCCTCGTGGTTAACGTTGTGAAAAGATTGGTTAAGTTTAGGCAACAGAAATATTTAATCGCGATTAATCACGAATTAATCACACATATTTTATCTGTATAAATGTAAGAGATTTGTCAAGTATTTAATCCTCTTATCAACATGGGATTGGACAAATATGCTGCTTTATACAAATGTATATTATATATTTATTACTGGAACTCAATTAACAACACAAAACAATGACAGATATTGTCCAGAAACCCTCGTACCGATGGATTCCTTCGGTTTTCTAGTTTCATATGATACCAGTATCGTCACTCTAGTTTAAAACTGAGTCCGCTACAACCTCCAAAACATCGATTACATTAATGCGTTAAAGAAATTAGTGGCATTAAAACAAATTTGCATTAACATGTTATTATCGCGTTAACATTGACAGCCCTGGTTGAAATAATAGCGTAACGACGTAACGTAACGACGTAACAACGTAGCGTGACAACGTAGCGTGACAACGTAGCGTGACAACGTAGCGTGACAACGTAGCGCGACAATGTACGTAACAACGTAGCTTAACAACGTAGCGTAACAACGTAGCGTAACAACGTAGCGTAACAACGTAGCGTAACAATGTAACTAGCGTAACTACTGCCCCCCCATAGTAGAGTTTCGCGCTTGTTATACTCATTATTATATCACAGACTTTTCATACCATGTAACTTTCAATAACGGTCGCTCGCAATGCCAACCTCTGTTTTTCCCGGTGACTGAGCTGTAAACGGTGAATTCACTGATAGATCTCACAAAGTTCTCGATTTTCTAACTCCCTTCGTTCAGGCCTGAGAATTTAAATGCAAACGCGTGCCATGTTGTGCAGGAAGTACATAATAAGAAGAAGAAGAAGAAAAACTTCAATAAAAACAGAAATCTACTTCATTACTGGTCCAGGCTGGGCCATGAGCCACTAAAAGGATGTAGAAGAATGACTGAGCCTAATAGAGAAGAAGAAAAATGGGTGTTCAGGAAATACTGTGATTTATAACTCTGACATTATCCTCGGCATTACAAAGATTTCAGAGACCTACAGAACAAGGGCCTGAGTGCAAACACTTACACACACCCAGTGTTACACACATACATATGTACCGCACACTTTGGCACATGGCAAAACACCCAATGGACGCGTCAGTCACTAATGATTAGAATTAGGATGACTTGAATTCATTAAGAAAAGGGAGTCGGTAGCAAAAAAAATAACTGTCGTAAGTACAAAAGATTCCATTACATTTGTCATTGGCTTTTAAATTCAGGAAACTACTATCGCTCAATCTAAATGTTTACAATACCTGCATTCATATCTTCAACCCGCGCCGTTCACTGCCATGTGAGGACGCCACATCTGTGCATGCTTATGTATGAGTGTGAAGATTTGTCACTGAAGAAGAGGAGGAGGGGGAGATGTGACTGAAGCATCTGGTGTGAGAAACCGAGAACACTGAAGATAACCACACTGCTGCGCCCGGAGGAGCCTCAGAGAGTGTGAATAGCAGGGGATCTGTTTGTTGTGACAGGGTGGCACTTCTGCAGAAAACCATGCAGCTATAATGCAGCATCACCCGCACTGTACGACGATAAGCCTAGACTACAGCCACGCTGCATTTCACAAGTGCGACCTACTCAAATATAATACATTAACATATACATCCGTGGTAAAGTTTTCAAAAAACTTTTAGAATAAATCAAGAATAAATGAGTAACAACATTTTAGAGCCTCTCATCCTTTATCCAGGAGCTGAACAAAGTGGTTGCAAAGGCGCACATAATTAATGATGAGTGGATTAGCATATTACAGCAACTCTGGTACGGTGGATTTCTCTGTAATTATAGAAAAGTGAGGAAAACAACGAGGACTGGAACATATGGTTGCAGCAAAACAACGATTAACATCACTTTCCCAACTAGAGTTTGGTTTAGTTGGTCCATACCGTGGAAAAATAATGATACATTGTTTACCCTTATTTCAGGACCATTTCCACCATTACCAAAGAACGTATGTTGATAAGAAGTGAAAGTACGTTTTTTGTTCCATTGCAACGTCAGCGCACAGCAGCAGAGCTACGCCTCCGCCATTTTGGACTGCCGGACGCCAGGAAAACGCCTGCTTACAAAGTACCGTACAAAAATAATAAATATCATAAATACGCATTCTATTATAACTATTTACTTACCTACTTATTTATTTATTAAACTGTTTTGCTCGGCCACTTTCCAGAGTAGCATAAAGTGAGCGATAGACATAAATGGAAGTTGGAAAAATCCAGAACACAGATGTTGAGAGCAATCTCAAACTTTTTCATGTCAGGGATCCAAAATGGAGTCCAATATACCACAAACCATGGAAGAAGAAGAGGTAGGAGAGCCTACAACTACATTAAATTCTGTTGATGTTATGCTACTAGCACTACTAGCTACTGGCCGATAGCCGGTTGTTTGGGAACAGAGACGTTAATACATCCACCATGGTGCGCAATCTAGCGACTGTTTTCAAAAAAGCAGCAGAGTTTTGCCGCTTTGCTTCTATACTCTTTGCCATAACCTATGACTCATGGACTATGGACAGAAAGGTAGCTCATTCATAGGACAACTGATGACTGCCATCTTGCGTCATCAGTGTTACAAGCGAGGAAATCTAATTTCAGACACTGACAACACATGTCATGCAGCACTTTGCTGTTAATTCTCTGATGTCACGAAGTGCTCACAGAGAAAATAATGGTTTATGAGTCGAGACTGCAACTAAAATAAGAATGAAAGAAAGTCATTTTATACTGGAACATTACAAGCTAAATCAGCAGATGACTTTGCTTTTGAATTCATGGTGACGTCACATATCTACTATCTACATCAAACAATCTGCACCAGAGTTTGATTGAATGTGGATCAAGAATCTCATTTTCAAGCTCTCTTTGCTTCTCACCAGAGTTTGAACAACAGCATTCACATCAGCCCAGGCAAACCAGAGGTTGTTTAATCCACACCCATACTTGCCAACCTTGAGACCTCAAAAATAGGGAGGATTTCAAAACCAAAGTGGGGGGTCTGAAGGTCCTCCACCAAAGAGTTTTAGAGACTTAGTTTCCTGCATTCTGGTGACTTTTAAAGAATGAAAATAATAAAATAATAAGAACACTGCAACAGCATTTTATGTTAAATAGGCCTACTTTTCATTTTAGGCTACTTTCACTTCTCAGGACAGAAAACTGAATAATTTGTGTCTCTGACGTTAACTTGATCTGGCATAAACTTATATTTTTTTATTCATTGATTCATTTTGGCCCTTGCTTGAGTATTTCTTTCTCTTATTACTCTCAGTATATGGCACCAATGTGCTGTGAAACTCTTTATTTCTGATGGCTTGCGCCACGCCACGACGGCTTTCCCTGCATTTTTTTTTTGTGACGCTCGCTCGACTTTCAACACCGCTCAAGCCTTTTCAAAATAAAACTACTAAGTTGGGACGGAAAGTTACGTGACAAATAAATCAACTTTGATTTCTGGTTTTAAACGAGACAAGAAAAAAAGGTCTCCTGGGTGAAAATCCTGTGTTTTTTTGACCGAACCATCCCTGCCGACCTCCTCCCTATACAGCGGTTTGGCTCTTTAGACTCCCGGTTCACAATTACGTGGATTACATACGAATTGATTTTGTGCTGACCATCACGAAAAAAATGTGAAATTTGTGTCTATGTGCAGGAATCAATACATTAAATTTATATTTATATATAGAGGTCATCTTAAAATGCAGAATGTAAATGCAGAATCTCCGTGATGTAGCTGTGCTTAAAGGTCCCATCTTGTAAAAAGTGAGATTTTCATGTCTTTTATAGTATAAAGCAGGTTTAAGTGACATATAAATACTGTGAAAGTATCAAAACGCTCAATCCATGGAGAAATACACAGCCCGTATTCAGAAACTCCATTTGTGATGTCACAAATCTGCAATATTTACACAGTTTCACAGTTTTAAACGTAAACATTCTAAATGTGTGCAGTGTATGTTAATAACATTAGCTGACAGGAGGTAAACATGGACCCAAGCTGTTTCCTAGCAACACAATTCCGTTGCCATTCCGTTGAAACACACTAAAACGCAGCGTTTCTGATAGAGGGTTAATAACAGGTATATTCAGACAGACAGTATGAGAAAAACGATGTGTTGTTTGAACATTAAAGCATCTAAACATGTTCTAAAAGAAACCCAAAATACAAGTATGAACCTGAAGATGAGAATGATATGTCCCCTTTAAGTCACTGAGAGCAGGGATCATGAAGAGTGTTAGCTGTGCAGAGCAGCCAGCACCTCAGTAACCCCACTCTATAGCCCTGAGAAGTCACAGTACCCTTGTCCTCATTCTGTCAACAGTAAGTCACTATGTAGTGATGCTCCGTGCTGCTGAAGCCGGTCAATTTTACACAGACCTATTGCTATTCATTATTTCTAGTAAATGGCAAATACAGTCTCAGCACATGTTGTCAAATCACGGGCTGTAAAAGACAGCTTGCTTTATCCTCTTCAGCACACAATACTCAGATGAGGCAAAGAATGAGACGTTTAACCACTAAACATTAACATACCAGTCAGCAGCCAGTCTGTTGCCCTATTCTGCTTCAGCACATTGTCTGCCATTGTTTAGTGTAAATGACAGGGGTAGTCACTGAACACTGAGCAGGTATATAGCTTATTAGGATACAATCGTAACAGGACGATATCTGTGATTTGATCTTGCATATTTATAATGTGTATTTCTGTAATTCCTGTTTAGAAAGCACGGAGTCGGGGCAAATTATCCACCGCAAATTGCTAGGTCATGTGATAATAGTAATCTAGTTTGAATAGGCATCTTTTAAAGTAATAACGGCTTTCTCTTTCTGCAGCTGGCGGGTAATAATACCCCTTCTCTATCGCGTATCACTTCAAGCAGTTCAGCATATTTGACGGAGTTGATGTACACCCCTTACCAAAATAAAGTTTATTCATATATGCTATATTAGTATACTTCTTTTGAACTTAAAATAAGAGAATATACTTTCAGTTTACTTTTTATGTAATTTTCAGAGATATACTTAACGAAACTATCCTTAAGTATACTTGGCCCATACTGACAAGTATACTTAAAAGTCTAAGTATATTTGGCTTATAGGCCTACTTACTTAATCTTTTGAACAAGATATACTTAAGTATAATTAAGTATTCTAGCCTTACAGGCCTACAGAAACGAATACTTGGCTTGTAGTCATGCTTGCTTTTTGATAGAGTAGCCTATTAAAGTGTTGGAGAGTTTCTAAAAGGATGTTTTGATATGAATTTACTTCAATTCATCAACTTTTTTCTATTCTCCGTTCACCGTAGAGGCATGCAAGAACAACACATTATATTAATTATTTTAATGTCATCACAAATCATCAAGTCAAATAGCAACAGGAGCAAGTCTCTTTATGTAATACATAAATCATTGGCTAAGTACTATAAATTAAAGTATACAAAGTATTCTTTCATTGACCTAAAAAGCACAGATGCTCACAAGTCATTTTTTTTCAAGTCCAAGTCAAGTTTCAAGTCTTCATGCATGATTTGATGGTTGAATGGACTTATAAGTTGCTTTGGCTAAGCTACATAAATGTAATGCTATGTGGTATGAGGCTGCATAACGCCCACCCCCTCCGGTTCCCCCTCAGGTTAACACTGTTTGTTAAAGCTCTGTCAGCACTGTTATTGTTGTTGGTGCTATTAGCACCGTTAGCTGCTAGCACCATTAGCTGCTAGCCGACAGCTGCTAGCCGACAGCTCCTTGTTCAGAGCCGTGTGCAGAGAGGCAGTCCTGGGTCAA
>CAKAKQ010034221.1:0-12565 GCA_916700675.1 Helicolenus avius
GTCGGGGAGGTGGAGCGTGACATATCAGGCAGGGAAGTTCTGGGGAAAGATGCTATTGAGTTGCATTATGGGAAGTGTAGTATTAAGACGTATTAATTATTTTTGGTGCCTGACTCATACAAGGGACTAAAAGTCATGTCTCATATCTCAGCCTCTGCTGCCACAATTTTGACCATTCATTTTTTTTTTTTAAATCTCTTTTAACTCTTTTTACGTTGCTGGAATAACCCTCTAAGAACATTGGCATTTAAATGTAGCATGCATGACGCAACAGACCTGTGGAAAAGCAACCCGAAACAGTGCATGTTTCGAAAAACAGATACCCAATCTGAAAGGGACCCAACCCAAAAAAGAATTAAAAATATCTTGACCCAATTCAAAATTTGGTCGACCCAAATAGTCAGAGGACGCGAGACAACCAGACACTTCTTGTCTCATTAGTCCGAGATGCAAATTAGCAGGGGACAGCTACACACTTGAGGAGATCTGAAGGTTTTCTCACTCTGTATTATAAAACCCTAGTCCTTCTTTTAACTTTGTTAATTGATTGATTATAATTAAAACCTGGCAACGTAGGAAGTATTCCTTCAAACCCCATACTTTTAATGATCATATCATCATACATACAAATCTGTGAAAAGGATTGCAGAATGAAATGTGCACAGAGAAACTGTTCAAGTGCTTTCATAAGCAGTAGTTCTATATAAAACCAGCAGGCATTATCACATATTAACTCTTGACCACGTCAAAGACAGCTCATTATTGAGTCGTAATGAACAGTTGCGAGGAGATTTCAGTTCTTTCAGTTCAGCTTTGAATGATTTTACTTTGAGTTTATTATACAAAAATGCACATGTAGATAGAAACTTTGATCCATTTTTTGATGATCAACTTGAGGATTCATACAAATAATGTGGTTTCGATCCTTGAAAGTTTGAAACTCAACATGTCAGAAGAGTTTTTTTTATCTCAGCAGGTTGTGTTTCCTCCCAGGAAAACAAAACAGATGCCACATGGCAGTCCATGGCGTTCTGTATTGCTAAAAAAAAAAAGGATCACAGATTGTCACAGAAAGCTTTGCAAACTGCACTAGTGAGATGACTAAACTGCAGGGAGCTGTGTGTCTGTGGAGCTGTTAAACTCGGGAGGCCTCAACAGCTATCCTGCTGCTGCTGATGAGAGGACGCCTCCTTAACGCGAGCTGCAGTACGCTCAGGCTCGACGAGAGGCCATCAATTACTTCACACGAGATGCTAAACAAGAGCTTTTCCTCCCTCTATTCTGTTATATTGAAACAACAAGAAGGAAGGCTGCTGCTGCTCTGTGGGAAATCATCTGCTCTGAAATCTGTCAAGGACATGTTAGTGGTTAATTACTGCTAATTGCTGTTAGTCATCAGGAAATCTGCTGAAAAACAGACAACAGCTCATATTTGAAGAAAAATTATTTACAGCAGCCCAGTGTGTGGGTCTTGGCTAAAGAGCTGTGATTTACTCATTACTCTTCTTTTGTCTTGGATCCTTTGCAATGATGCTCAACCAGTTTACTGCACGTTTGTGTTGCGCGGCAACGTGACAGTTTGCCAGGCAGCTTTTCTCTGCTGACATATAAGATGTGTTGTTCTGTCAGTTTTTAGGACCCGGACACGCCAGCATTTCAGACTGAAATCAAGGCGTCTTAATGGATTTGTCACAACAAGTGCATTCACTGGCAGAGGAGAAAAAAAAATCCCACACGACACTGTCGACTGATTGCAAACTGTCTTGAAAGTGTCAACCTTTTGAGGGAACTTCAAGCCAGAAAGTCCAAAGTGGAGGAAGCTATCACATTAGCCATGGTGCAGCCATCCAATCTCTTATCAACCTCCTCTGTTGGAGTAGAAACTGCTTCACAATGACGTGAACAGTTGTAAAATAGCAGTCAATGCTACAAAAAGTATGTCTCTTTTATTAACTGTGTTAATTTATTGTCTATTTAAGCTTTGCAGGCTGTAGTGGCTGGCTGGCGTTGGCATGTTTGCATCTAGCTACTATGGTAACAGTTAATTTATGTACATAATTAACTAAATGGCCACAAAATTAAATGAGAGAATTTAAGTATACATTTTTCAGTCTAACAAACAGTCTTGTTTCCATTTTGTTGAATCGATAAAAAAAGAGTTTTAGATCTAGTCCACTTGGTTTTTACTTAGTTCATGTTTGCTAACAGGTTATCTGGTGATATGTCTGGTTTATGGTGATCTTCTACCTCCTAGTGACCACAAAAAGTAATGTAGCTTTAAGTTGTAAGAGCAAATTCCGACTCATTGTAAAACGTTTAATCAGACTCTGTGATACTTCCAAAAATAACTGATTAACACCTCTTTGGTCTCCGTGAAGAGTTACTAATCATTGTTATTAATATGAATCTTGTACTTTTTGATTGATAGTCCCATAGGTAGGGATAGGGATTTCTGTGTACAAGACTGTTGCACTACTTTGACTTTATATGTTTCCAAATATCCAGGTAATTAGAGTAAAAAGAGACTCTATAAGCAAAGGAACTTCCACTGGCAGTGGATTTAGTCCACCGGCGATTGCTGATGTATTCATCCAATTGCCCGATGCTATTACTCACACACGCAGGAGTTGTGTTCCCCACTCAGTAATAACAACATCCTCCAGACTTGCCTTTGGCAGCTGCAGTCTGAGGGAAGAGAGAATCAGCAGTTGAATTATTGAACAAATCAAGGTCCCAGGCTATGTATTTATATGATATTGGTAATGAGGCCGCTGGAGATTGTGCCTTAAGTTGCAGAGAGAAATAAGATCTTCATAAGCTCGGCAGCGTGTCTATAATACACTGAACCTGTGCTCAGATGATGACTTTACTGTCTCCCCCGCGGCCTGCTGTTTGATCACTACATTTTATTTTTTTTTTGTCTGTGATATCTCTAGAAGTGGAGCGCCTCCTTAAAGTTTGTCTAACTGTGTGTTGGTCTGTAAGGACCTTCTCTGTTGTTGTGATGCATGTAGCATAGCCAACGGTCTTTTAGGGAGGTATGCTCAGCTAGTGCAGAGCTCCAGAGCCTTGCATGGAGGAAATCCAATGTGTTTGTACCATAAACTGTATGTAAAGATGGACAACGCATCTCCACTTCCTCCCACAGTACAGAAGTGAAGCCAAAATACCCATGTCCCATCCGCTAACATGGAGGACGCAGGCTTTATGACCTATACTGCAGCCAGCCACCAGGGGGCGATCCAGATGTTTTGGCTTCACTTTTGGGGAGCTGTCATGTCGTCCATCTTTATATACAGTCCATGGTTTGTACCTGTTGTTTAATCCACGTACCAGGATGTTGCCGGGTTGTTCCCTAACTTTCTACTGTAAGTCGACATGTTGATTAAACATTTGTTCGCTTAACAAAAGCAATCTCACCTCAAGGTCCACTTAGTAGCTGCTCTGGAGCTTTCGACCATAGCACACAGTCCTCATCAGCAGATTGAGTTTCCTAAATTGTCATCGAACTCTAGATTTTCAAACTTTCTATGATTCCACGCACAGCTAGGACTTCTCATCCGTGTTGACTTTCTGTTTTCAATGTCAACAATGAACTTTGAATCTCAAGATTTATTTGGTGGTCAGAATAGCCATGCTATACTTTGAAATAAGTGTGATTTATTTCAAATTTAAAAAAAGAAAAAATGTTGTATTTTGTACGGACACTTAAGACAGTCCCATGCGTCTCGCAAACGCCCCAAACAAAACAAACCCACAAAAAAGAACAGTGTGGATTCAATAATATATAAAACAACTAGCAATCATTAAGGTGGGAGTCCAGTATATCCGTTTGCTACATCATAACAGGAGTCTCGGGGACCAATTTGGGGCATCGAACAGGTACTGTGTCCATTATACATAAAAGAAAGACGTCTTGAGAGATTAAAACCTCCAACTGGCAGAAAAAAAGTAAAAAAAAAAAACAAGAAACTTTTAATTCAGGAAGATAGCAATCAAAAACAAAACTTGTAAAAACAATATCTGGTTCCAGTACGGTCTTTCTATGTGCTGTTGGACGTGTTCGTTCCTCTTTTCCCCTGATTAATCAATCATAGCACCTCTTATTAAGTTTATGTGTCCAATCCCATACATTGTAATATGAGAAGCATATAAATATAATTGATAACAGTGGAAAATGTGCCTGTGAATGTTTCCTAGGGTCTGGAGTTCTACAGTTCAAACGGTTATTACCTGTCTTGTCTGTCTCCAAAGCTCATATTACCGCCCTCCACTACTCTCTCTGTGATCTATTAAAGCACTTCCTCTCGCTGTGGATCACAAACTCAGACACAGCTGCAGAGCGCAACGAGCCACTGCCAGTCCTTCAAAATTCGTCCTTTACCTCGCTCTCCTCTGCAGGAAACAACCACCAAGTTTGAGAGAAAAATGCGTGATTATACCTACACACACACACACATTCTCTCTCTGACACACACTCCTCTCGCCACAGTTGAGTGGGTTGGACGTGACGGGACTTCCCTCCGCGCTCCGTCGTCTCGCCTGGTTGTCCATAAAAGACCCGTTTCATTTTTCGCTGAGAGTTTCATCTCTGATCATTTTCTGCTGACGGGCAGCGGCTCACTTATCAGATCCCACCTCTCC
Source organism: Helicolenus avius (assembly GCA_916700675.1). Classification (NCBI taxonomy): domain Eukaryota; kingdom Metazoa; phylum Chordata; class Actinopteri; order Perciformes; family Sebastidae; genus Helicolenus; species Helicolenus avius. The sequence continues at coordinate 4,645 of CAKAKQ010034221.1, forward strand.
CTAACCCCCGGACCTCATTCATCAATCCCTGTTACATCATTTAGACGGTGGTTTAAATGTTAAATAACAGCGAATGTCTCGGTTCTGCTTTGGGAGAAGTGCGGAGTGTAATCTCTGTCGAGTATTTAAGGAAATATCCGCGCTAAATTGCTGCTGAGGAATGCTATCACAGTGATATCATTGCAGGATTAGACAGCCTTTAGCAGAGGAGACAGGCTCGGTGATGAGGTGGAGCTTTGGAGGCGGAGTTTATGCTCATAAGGCCTGAGGAGAGCAAACAACAAGGATGCTTGAATTGTGACCACCAGATGCATTTTTATATATGTTTAATCAATTTTACACACACAATCATCACCAATCATTAACCGTGCTCTCAAAGACTGAGGCTGAACTATCATCTATGTAGTGTCCTTACTATGAATACAATTCCTCTGTTTTGGGGCTGAGAGCTGATAATTTTGCGGTATGCATGAATTTGTCTTTCATTCTTCAGAGAGGAACATCAGAAGTGCAATATCCTCTAAATCAAACTCTTCCAAATCAACTGATGATACAGTTATATCCCTGAAAAAAGAATGTTTTTACTATGACTCAAATATGCTGTGCAAAGTAGTTAGGGCAAACATGACTTGTTTAAATATGTTTTGGTTTCATTGCCTGTTGGCTAAATCTTCTAAATGGTTTAAACCATTTTCCCACTCATGCTTTTAACAGTAGTGGCAGTAGAGACTTTACCGCAAAGTGGTAGAACAGCAGTCATACACCCACTCTTGCAAAAAAAGCAATTTGCTCTTCTTAACGACTGTAAATCAATTTCCAACCTGCTGTTTCTTTGCAAAAATCTGGTGAGCAACTAACAATAGCAGCTTGTTTGAGATGCTCCTGGCTGGTTTAAAATTAGATCCAAACATCTTAATCTGACCCATTAAACGCTCATCATAGAGTGCCACATGGTTCAATTCTAGATCCACTTGTTTTTTTTTAGTTTTGTTTTATATGTTAACACCACAGGTCATCATCCATGAGCTATTGCTATGCAGACGACACCCAACTCTATATTGCCGTTGATACTGATGATCATACTGCTTTTAAAAGTGCTTCAGTGTATGAATGACACAAATTTCCTATCCAACTCAAGAAGAAAAACTTCTAGTTATTGGTTCAAGAAAGGAAAATACAGAAATTGTACTCACAATTACCTATATCTTATTGCTCCACTTACTTTAGAGTCATCTTTATCTTGGATTTAACTTTCCAGTAGCATACAGGGAACATAATTAAAACAGCAGCCCGTTATCTAAAGAACAGATCAGGCCTGTTACAAGTATACCAGACTGATTTTTTTTTTTTGCTTTAATGTCTCTTCAAAAAGGAGATAAGAGCTCACACAGAGCACCGTACAGGTGGAACTGGAAAGAAAAAATAATAAAATCAGTCCTGTTCTAAAGTCCTTGTTCTGACTTCCTGTCAGTCTTAGAATATATTTCACAATCTCAGGCCTTGCTCATAAATCTTTTCATGGACTTGTCCCTGACTCTTGTTGATATACTTTATATATATACTGTATATCACTGGTAGACTCCTCAGGTCCATAGACTTTTATGTTTAGTGTAGCAAAAACTCAAAGACCTACGGTGAACTGCCTTCTTGCAATTATAGACACAAATTATGAATTATTGTCCACTTGGATGCAAGGATAGAAACATCAGTGGATGCTTTTAACTACCTTGCCTTGATTTTAACATCAATTTGTTGTTACAGCTCCACTGACTTTTTAACGTAATAGGTGTATGAACTGCATGTTAAATGCTACGCTACTTTAGCAATGTGCTTTCTCTATCAAATTACTTCAAAGTTGTTTTATCATAATTTTGAGCACTTTATCCAGAATTCCTTGCTGAATATGTGCTATATAAATTACTTTTCTTTTTTTACCTCAAAGAAATACATCTTCTTTTTTCATGTCCATGATCTATATTTTAGCAATTAACTTACCAGCTCTTCTTCATCACCCGCAAGTGAGCAGGTCGTGTCGTTTTTTTTTTCACATCAGCAGCTTGCTTCGCTAATAAGATGCTCCTCTGACTGGCAGCTGCACTGGAGGAGAGTGGAGTCTGGTTGTCATAGTGTACATTTCTTAATTACTGCAGATTCTTAACTGATGGTTGCTAGGAAATTTGTGACACGACTCCCGAGCTTTTATTTGGATGAAAGGAAGGCGTTACTGTATGTCATAAACACAACACGCACTATCTCTCCTTTTCATTCTCTTATATGATGTTTAAGAATATTAAGAGTAAAGACAAGCTCACACGCTGGTGATATATCGCCACTATATGGCCACAAGTACTTATACAGTCCTTTTCATATACATTTGTGTACATTTGGTCTTAGTTCCAGTCAACGCTAGAGCCCACTATAGCTTTGATAATCATGCCTTTAACTTTGTGGTGAATTTGGGTTTGGGTTTTGAAATGTTGGTTGGACAAAACAAGGAGATATCACGTAAGGCTTTGGGAGTGGACATCACATAAGCCTTTATTATATAATTGTTGAAATCTTGATATACTCTCTGCTCTCCAACTACTGTTATTTAGTCCTATGTGGACTTCATATTTTGGTGCAGTATCCTCCGTGGTGGGTCGAATATTCAGTCCAACATTTTCTTTAGTTTGCTGTGATCTAAAAACATTTACTCTGCAGTTTGATAACATTTACATTGCAAACTGAGTACGAAAGCATTGTATTCACTACTCGTTCTCTCTTTTCCTCGGTTAGCTGCTCTCTCACGTACAAATACAACTCACAGCTCAGCTGCCTGGCTGCCAGAGCTGACACGTTGATCAGTCTGCATCTGCCAAACGGTGCATTGCATGGAAGTGTCTGACATTCAGTAGCAACAATCCCAACAACACTAATCAAACAGCAGATACAAGGCTTACACACACACACACACATACACAACAGAGCTTTGCTTATCAGCAGCCGGCAGCACAGGTCTGTACTCTCTCTGTGTTAAGTTCATTTCAATAGATGGCCAATTCAATGGCACTTCAGTTCACTCCAGCCCAAGTAAGTTCAGCTTTATTCCATTCGACTCAGTTCACTTCAGCTCAAGGTAATTTAACGCATTCAATGCAAATCCCAAATCATAAGTAATGAGTCGCTAAATGTATTTTTGCGATTGTGGCCAGCACAGCAGTCTGTGTTCGATAAAAATAAATCTGATCTTAGATCTCCTCTCAGAGGAGGAGGTGTTTAATCTGCACTGTTGTCCCTTTAAATCCTATCTGGACACAAAGCTGATGAAATGCATGTTAATGACGTGTAAAAGAGGTCTGACATGTAAAGGAACTAATCCTCGAAATAACTTCCACATTTGCATATAAATGAATGTCATTTTGTCACTTTGTGTAGATAAAAACACAAAAGTGATTCAGCCCAACAGCACTTAATAAAAAGCTTTCAATCATTTATGTTCATTTTGCCTTTAGGTACTGGTGGTGCTAGACAGGAGAGATAACGACCCTTCTTGAAGTCCAGTATTCTTAGGAATTACGCCCTAATTGGACGATTCCACGCCACACTATTTGCATCCAATGTCAAACATTAGGTACTGTGACTGTGGCAGATGAGATGTGGTGTAGCTTTAAACTCCTTCGCTTGATGATTCCTCTCCGTGCATCAGAATCACTTTCCCTGTAGAGGTGAGAAATTAGAGCATCGCAGGATAGTCGATTGCGGCTTCTGCAATACATGAACTTCTCGTTTAGCTCCCTTTCTGCAGGAAGCCGATGAGAAGCCTCCCTCTCTGAGCCGTTCGATAAGCCGTTTGTAGAACAAGGATTTCCATTTGCATTTGGAAGCAGAAAAAAGAGAAGATCCTGAGATTGTGGATTACTCCCCTGGCTTTGCTTTTGAAGGGAAGAATTAAGAAGAGAAGTTTTGGGAGCTTTACGGGGCAATTCAAAGTATTGTGTGTGTGTGTGTGTGAGCAGGCTTGCAGGCATTGTATGTCTATTTGTCCCACTCTATGAGTCTTAATATGCCTTGCAATTGTGTGTTTCAACAGTCTTTCAGCCTCTAATTGAGTTTGGAACGTGAAAACTGTAAATGAAATCTAAAAGTAAAAGATTAGACGCTTTCAGAAATACAATTATATTTACATCAAGTTTGTATTAATTATATTTTCCAACCTGCACAGAAGCTGTATGTGAAGTTTGAAGGTCGCTCTGTCGATCCGTTTGACTCTATCGTAACACATCCTTCATGTTTTTATATTTGAAGTATTTCAGTGAACCTCTTTATAACGAGGGAGCTGCAGTAGGTGATTTTTTTTTTGAGTGTGGGAGATGGAAAACACAGTTCATCCAGGTCCTCGTCTGGATTAAAAAGTTCAGCAGACGCAGTGCAGAGTTTAACATCTAATGAATACGATGGTATCCTGCGTCTCCGCAGTGCAAACATGATCAACAAGTCAGTGGAAGTAATTTCCTGTAGAGCTGAGAGAAAACAATCATTTGGATGTGTCGACGCCTTCCTTGTCAACTGAGAGGGTTATGAATCATCACTTGTCACTAGCCAATTTGGCATGTTCCGTGTTGTCACTGTGAACACCAACTGGGACGGCAGAGTGGTGCAGGGGTTAGCATTGTCACCTCACAGCTAGCTGCATAGTAAACAAGGAGTGATTTTGGACACAGCCAATAACCATCTATCTTTAGGCTTGTATACGCCTCACAGTAAATAGCAGCATTAAATGGCTATTATGGTTACAAAGGCAGCTTTGGTGCCGTTACCAGACCGGCGACAGAATAAGTCTGGTTGATGTCCCAGCACAGTTAAACAGAGATGAGTCAACATTTTTTTATGGATATTGTTGAGCTCCTGCAGGTATGCACAATTTAACAACGTCTGATATTTAGAAAAAGTGAACAAGATGTGTGTTTCTGCTCCACTTTCATGCATATAGAGTAGGGATGGTATCGGTACTTGATACCTTTTAAGGTATCGACTGAAATAACCAAGTAATATATACATTTCTCCAGTAAAACAATACCTGCATTTGATCCTTTTTGTACTCAGATCTACTATTTGTATGGTTATGCTGGCAGCCAATCACTGCAAGCATTATTTGATTTTAAACGATACCAAGCCCTATTATAGAGACTCTTAAACAGAGTTTTGTGCACCTGTCAGCAAAGATTGCTATACATTTATTTCATTAATTTCCCTTTAAAACTACATCTTTGACCTTCACTTTACAGGATTGATAGACAACATCCCAGCCCCGCTTTTAACACTCGTTTAACTGTAACACCTCCGGTTCAATCCCAGCTTGTTAAACACACGTCAGTCCTCATCTCCCTCTCAATCCTTCCATTACCCCCCACCTGCACTGTGCGCCGTGGCAGAGAATAAATGTAGCTCAGAGAAATTAGAAGAATAAACGTTCCCCGTGCTGTTTAACAGCCGTTTACTGTTGGCACTATCCTGGCCCTGTATACGGCTGTGTTGTGGAACAGTGTGTTTTTGTAACGAGGAAAGAGGTGGAAAATCTAGCCGAGGGCAAAATCGCTCAGAAAGAGGGGCTGCGCATTCAAGGAAGCTAACGGCAGATTCTTCATGCTTCTCTTTGTATGTCCTTGTCCTTGTTGTGCAGCATTCAGTGTCTAATTTAGAGTCTGTTTGCTCCACAAAAACACTGAACCGTTACTTCCAGAGCTTTTCTTCTGTATCCTCCCATACATTTTCTGAGTTGTGTCTAGACAGGAGGTAGATTTCTTTGACTAAGCTATGAATTGAATGGGAGAGTTGATAAGAAAGTACAAAAGTTTGCTTTATGCTTTTTCTTAATCTTTTTTTCTCCTTTAGTCCTTTAATGACTTAGACAAACTGTGACAATTGTCGGCGCCACTTTGCTCCATCTGAAGGTTCTTCAAAGTCACGGTAACATTCAAAGCGAGTCCTTGTGATATTGTGGTTGATGCAGACGACTGTTTGTTTAGTCTGACAGGAGCTTTTAGATTGAGAAGTTCCTCCATTCTCTTTGTAAGTGCTCTCATTCTCGGTTGCCCTTGGCGGAACGCACTTGATATGCGATGCGCTGCTGATCCATAAAAGCTACCTCGTCTGCTTTCGCTCCCGAGATAAGCTTTTCTAAAGGATTGCAACCCTTATATACCCAGTCGAGATGAGTAAGAAAGGCATAGGAAGGGGTTTATCACACTCACATGCTTACAGATGCCTTTTAAAAGTTAATATTTGCAGTTAGCATGCTAATGCACGTAATTGCTTTTTGTATGACATTGCCAAGAGTATAGCCTCAATCTCAAGATTTTGATCGACTTATATTAAGCAGCGATTGGCTCGGAGCTGCTGTGCAGTTCACAGATCATGTGAGCTGGGAGGGAAGTTCTGATAGTGAGGAGATTAGTCACTTCACCAGCTTGTTTCACTGGAGGACAAACTCAACATGTTTTACTGTAAAAAAAATACAGCCGGCCTTACTGCATACTGCTTAATTACTTTGCCTTTAGCCTAAAGAAGAATTATTCAGAAAAAATATATAATTCACTCTCTTTTTAAAGCTCCATTAATCAATAGTTTATAACAGGAGTCAGCAACCTTTACTATCAAAAAAGCCATTTTAGGCAAAAAACATCTGTCTGGAGCCGCATTGTGATGAAGGTAACACAGTTTATAGTCTAAGTATATAGTATATAAGTCTAATGCACTGGGGGCCCAAGAGACAATGTACTACAGATTATTAGGGCCACATTGAGGGAAGAAACATCTGAGATCTACAGAATAAAGTCATAACTTAATGAGAAAAAAAGTTGTAATATTACGGGAACAAAGAAAATAACACGTAATATTACGACTTTATAATATAATGACTTTATTCTCATAATATTACGACTTTCTTTCTCGTAAACCTATGACTTTATTCTCGTAATATTTGGACTTTTTTCTCAAAATCTCAGATTTATTTTTTTCCTCAATGTGGCCCTAATTCTTCGTCGTGCCGTCGTACCATAGACCTACAACAATTTTTAAAAATCCACAGGGAGCCACTGGAGAGGAGCTAAAGAGTTGAATGTGGCTCCGCAGGTTGCAGAACCCTGGTTTATAATAACAATAGGTCATATGAATACATGTAGTTTGAAGGTGGTTTCTCACAATGAGGATAATTATCACAAACTCCACAGCTCTTACTGCTTTATAGCCTCTTCTAACTCAAGATTTTGGTTATATTTTAATCCACTTCCTGCTTCCTGTTCCTAGCATTTACAGAAGGAATCAGTGCACAACTACTGCAGAACAGATTAAGGTATATTTTGAGCTTTTTTCAATAGCTGCCTCTGTGACTCACAAGATTCAATAGTGTTGACTTGAAAGTACCGTTCAGCTCGACTGACAAATCCCCTCTGATGACCAGACAATGGGATGACGGAATTAACAACAATCAACGTAATGTCCCAATCTGAGGGAGTGAGCGCCGTTTGGCCCCTTGTGGAAACTCGTCTATTGACTTCTTAAGGCCAGGTTGTCAGCTCGTTCCCCGAAGTGACAAGCAGCGATGTTTCATGCCAAAAATGCCATTTGCTTACAGATCAATACGGCTTTTCTAACACAATATGTGCAGTGATGTGAGGGTGGAATTGTGCGAATGCACTGCTTAGAAATACATTTTTTCTGCTAGCAGTTTTTGTCTTGCAGCTGAATATTTCACCTTAAACTGGCAGTTTATGTCGCCCTGTTTTGTCTGTTTTCACAGTTTTGGGGGACTTTTATTTCATAACCATTATCTCATCCTCTTTGCTCCCAGAATGCAATCTGTCATCCGGCACTGACAGTCACACCCCACAAAGACGGCCTCTTCGTTTCTGACTCAATGAACCCACGGCAGCGGTGCCAA